>OVAN01004051.1:0-27002 GCA_900406275.1 Anastatica hierochuntica
CTTTTTTAAATTCATTCCTTTGATTTTCCGGGGACTTTTACTAAGCTTTATTTTGAAAATTTAATTTTGTTAATATTTACGAAAATGCCTAGCAATTAGGAACTAATAACAAATGTTTCGACCTCACTTTGCATAAATAACAAATCTATGGTTTAGAATCCAGTAAAAAATGTTAACGATTTCCAAATTCACAAAATCAAAGAATTTTATGGTCAAAATTCTACTCCACAAAATGAAAAAGAGTTGTTTAACCATCACTATGCATATTTGAGAAACTTTATGGAGAGAATTTTTTATAATTTTAAATTTTTGAGTTCTTATTTTTAAGTCTGCACTTCATTTTCGTATAAGACACAAACAGAAATTGTATTTGCATGTGTTAATTTATACAACTTTGTACGAAAATTATGTCGAACTGAAGAAACAAATTCTTATGATGAAGAAGAAGAGGAGGAAAAAAGATCTTGAAGAAGTTAATAATAATGATGAGGTTTTCACAACCATTGCAGCAGATATGTGGAGAGATTTTATATGATGATATATGGAAAAAACTGAAATATTATAGGTTTGAAACTCTTTTTTTTTAAATCCACCAGTTTTGAAATCCATTTGTTTAGATTATGAAATTCACTGGTGTGATTTTCAAATCTTTGAATTTATGAACCTAGATCTAGTAACCCCACTAAGGCTCACGAGACATCACCTCATATGCCCCTAAAAAAATTAACATCTTCTATATCCTTGTTTCACCTCTTATGCCCTTATTTTTTTAATTATATATCATAACACCAAACTACCCCTCTCTTAATTATTGAAGAATTAAGAAAAGAAAGAAAAAGAAAATCGAAAAAAATAAAAAAAAAAAAACGCATTGAACGTCTCATCTCGAGAACGTTGTTTTCTCCGTCGTCGACCTCTCCACTACCGCCGCCGAGAATTCCGGAAAAATTGATCGAAATCTAGGTTAGTTCTTCTCTCCTTCTCGAGTATCATCGGATAGAATGTTGGTTTAGGGTTTACAATTGGATTTGATGAATTTGGTATACAAATTTGTGTTTTTGCCATTGTTTCTTGGTCAATTAGTATATTAAATTGGTAAAAAGTTCATTTAAGTGGGTGAATGAGGGTGAATATGCAGTAGATTTGCACCCGAGACCATTAAACCTGAGTTTTTGCGATAGGAGAACTAGGTAGCACTAGTGAAACTGATATGAGGGAAGATTCATTGAGTAACACTGGAAAATTGGTAAAACAGTATGCAATATATTGAGTTTTTTGCATTGTTGTGATATGATACAATGAGCAAGTATGTGAGCATATATTTTAAATTTCAAGTTGCATGTATAGTGTAACGTTGAAGGACATATTAGTGGAGGATACAACTTTGTCAATGATAGAAGAAAGGCTCTATAAGAAGCTTGTGTTGGATGAAAGAAAGGTTAAATTGAGTTACATTCCACTGTTAGTTGGATGTGAGGAACAATTAAATATTTCTGATGATGAGGATTTGTTTGTTTATCTAATGGCCATCGATAAAGAGAACCGTAGATGCCTTTTGTTTGTGGAGGCCACGAGTAGATTGGAACTGCTCGAGCAACTGTCGAGTACAGCTCACGGATGACTCTATGAATTTTATAATATCCTCTATAATGTAATGTGTGTTAATTATATAATTATATTAATGTAATGTGTATAGTAATGTTATGGTAATGTTTATTGGGTTATTTATGATTCAGGCCCAAATATGAAAATCAATGAAAAATTAGTTTGAGAAAAATGATTCAGGTCGGCCCACTACGCAAGCCTCTTAATAACTCAAACGACATTTCTATCGTTTAACCTTCCTCCTCCTTCTTTATTTGTCTCTAATTATTGGGAAAAAGTCATTTTTCATTTTTTCGCTTAAAAAACAGTTTTTTTCTCTCTTCAACTCCCTCCAAATCGTCAATGACAGCGTCGTCGTCTTCTCCAAAGAATCTCACCAGTAAATGACTCTCTCCTCTCTCTCTCTCTTTTCTAACCGTCATCGTTTGATTTACTCTGTGGCTCTCTCTTGTTAGTTTCACTTTAGTTTCACCTTAGTTTCACTTTAGTTTCATAGTTTCGTCTATATATTAACATGCATGTCACCGATTATTGCTTCGATTGCGGAACGCTTAGTCAAAATTTAAGGATTTTCTCGTTTTTTTCGTTATCTGAATAAGTATATAGGCAATATATAGGCGTGTATATACACTCTAATCTAGGCATATTATGTACACGATAAAGGCTGAACTTATCTATAGGAGTAATGCTGTTGTTTTACAGTGATTTGACGTAAATTTAGTTTTTATATATTACCAATGTCAACTTTTGTAATGGATTTTTATTAATAAGTTTATGTTTTTACTTACAAGTCAAAGAGGAAGACAAAGTCAAAGTGAAAGTCAAAGTTAAAAAAGAAGAGAAAGTCCTAAAACTAGATGAAGGACAAGGACAAGGAGACGACAAGGAGAAGAAGGACAAGGACGAGGAGAAAAAGGAAAAGGACGAGGAGAAAAAGGACAAGGAAGCAGAGGAAGAAGATGAAGACGAAAACGATGAAGAGAAGGATGAAATGAAAACGACGAAGCTTGGTTTGCGCCTGTATTTAAGTGGCCAACCGATACAACGGAGTACTCGTCTTCGATAGAAATAAAAAGACTTGAAGAGTTGGAGGGAATGGGCAGCGACGACGATAGTGTAACCTACCCGTCGACACCAAAGCAGCGTCGCCTTCTAGGCCCAAATATGAAAATCAATGAAATTAGTTTGAAAAAAATGATTCAGGCCAGCCCGTTACGCAAGCCTCTTAATAACTCAAACGACATTTCTATCGTTTAACCTTCCCCTCCTTCTTTATTTGTCTCTGATTATTGGAAAAAGTCACTTTTTGTTTCTTTCGCTTATAAATAGTTTTTTTCTCTCTCTTCAACTCCCTCCAAATCCTCAATGGCAGCGTCGTCTTCTCCAAAGAATCTCACCAGTAAGTAACTCTCTCCTCTCTCTCTCTTTTCTAACCTTCATCGTTTGATTTACTCTGTGGCTCTCGCTTGTTAGTTTCACTTTAGTTTCACCTTAGTTTCACTTTAGTTTCACAGATTATCGCTTCAATTGCGGAACGCTTAGTGAAAATTTAAGGATTTTCTCGTTTTTTCGTTATCTGAATAAGTATATAGGCATGTATATACACTCTAATCTAGGCATATTATGTACACTATAAAGACTGAACTTATCTATATGAGGTAACGATGTTGTTTTACAGTGATTTGACGTAAACTTAGTTTTTATATATTACCGATGTCAACTTTTGTAATGGATTTTTATTAATAAGTTTATGTTTTTACTTACAAGTCAAAGAGGAAGACAAAGTCAAAGTCAAAAAAGAAGAGAAAGTCCTAAAACTAGATGAAGGACAAGGACAAGGAGACGGCAAGGAGAAGAAGGACAAGGACGAGGAGAAAAAGGACAAGGAAGCAGAGGAAGAAGATGAAGACGAAGACAATGAAGAGAAGGATGAAGATGAAGACGACGAAGCTTGGTTAGGGCCTGTATTTAAGTGGCCAACCGATACAACGGAGTGCTCGTCTTCGATAGAAAGAAAAAGACTTGAAGAGTTGGAGGGAATAGGCAGCGACGACGATAGTGTAATCTACCCACCGACACCAAAGCGGCATCGCCTTCTAGGCGACAACCCCCCCCCCCCCCCCCCNATTGCATAAAACAATCAGTCTTACATATTAAACAACTTTGATTTAAAGTAAAACTACTAATACACATTTATAGGAAGGTAACACTAAACAAAATAGAAAACACCCAAAAGTAGACCTATGAGGGATTTTCGTAAAACTGATATCTCTTGTATAATTATGAACAATTCGGTTGCCGGATAAATGAAATTTTTTGGCGTCGAAATTTAAACACCATTTAGAAAATCTGACAAATGTGGTCTTCGGTTTTTTACTTTAATTTCTGATTTGGTCTTCGGTTTGTGAAAACCGTCGGGTTAATCATAATTTCTTAATACCATTTGGGAGAATACATTTAATCATAAATTTATTTGTTTCAATTTCTGATTTGGTCTTCGGCTTTTGATTTTGATTTCTGATTTGGTCTTTGGTTTTCGATTTCAATTTCTTATTTGGTTGTTGTAGGAACGTGGTTGTTGTTGTAAGAACATAATCTTAAGACATTATCTACTATATCTAAGCTATCTCTGTTATTTTTAATTGCTTTGCTCGTGTCTAGAATCGAACTACAACACGACGTAACCGAACTCACCTAGTTTTACTCTAGTTTTACTTTGTGTTACAAGTAAAAGGAAAAACTTAAATCAATCCAAAACCAAAATTTACACCTATAATATATACCATAAACAAGACAACCAGAAACAACACAACCAGGACATCATTCATCATCATCATCACTACTAGACGTCTCGTCTACAATGGGCACCGTAGTGTCACTGTCTGAAACACTTGTCATATGCTTCCCATCATCGATATCCATCATTGAAGAATGGCCGAGGAGTTAGAAGAACATGTAAAGACATGACTGATGTGAACAGTGAGAAGTTAACAAAAATAAAACCGTTTGGCCGAGAAAAAACTACAATTATCAGTTTTACTAGTGTTATTTTCGCAAGAACTTAAATTCCATGGTTTCGGGCACTCATTCAACCACTGAAATTCATTTTTTACCAAGTTCATGTTCAATCGACCCTGAAACAATGCTTGACGGCGGCAAAAGAGTGGTCGACGGCGACGGAGAAGACAAAGTGGTGAAGTGTAAGAGAGATGAAGAGCGATAGAGATCGATCTATAATTAGGGCCACGCGAATTGAAATCGTGTACTTAACCACTTTGTCTTCTCCGTCGCCGCCGTCGACCACTCTGTTGTCGGCGTCGAGCATTGTTTCTGGATCGAATAGCACGTGAATTTGGGAAATGCGACTTGAAATCGCGTTTTATCATTTCGTTTGCGTTATCGCGATTTCAAATAGCGTTTGTTTTACATTTTTTTGTTGACCCGATTAAGATCCGACGGATCTGTGAATGAAGATTTAACCGTTGGTTTTGATTGTAAATATGGTGACTTCTAAATGTTTAAATGTAATTCGATTAAAAATAAATAATTAGAAATTCAATTCATTTTTGTGAGGCTTTTGACTTGGGCATATGAGCTCACAGTAAAATAGGAGAGAAAGAATCGTGAATTTTGCAGGGATCTTGCGAAACCCTAAAAACCCAAATGTCCTTTGCCGATGAGTTTGAATCTAGTAAGTTAATCGCATCTTCCCCTCGAATCGTTGTTTTTCATTTCCCAATTAGGCTGTGAATTGATCTTCTTCTTATGCTATCTATGCGATTCGTTGATCCTCTTGGGAGGATCATTAATCGATGTCTTGGTCGAGAATTGATGATAAGCTAAATGGAATTAACATCCCTTAATAATGGTTAGTCGAATGATATGAAGATGCAGGTCTGTTCTGAATTTTTTTCTTTCTTAAAAACCATTTTGCGAAAGAGACTGATTCAAACTCGCCTTTACCAATGTATGGAATCGGATTGATTCAATCCATGTCCACTTGTTGGTTCAAGAACATTGTTGTTTCTGCATAGTTATGACCTCTTATTATCTGTTCATCCCGTAAGAAAAAAGCAACTGTTTCTTGATATCTTTGTGCAGATCTTGTGTCACTGGCCCATGTTCTGCAGAAGAAATATGCACTCCTCCGTGATTTGGATAAAAGTTTGCAAGGTAACCAACGCTCATTCCGTTTGTATTTTCAGCAGGAATAGCAGATTATACAAAAAAGCATCATTCTTGTCATCATGTATCCTTCATACTTTTAACTTATGCACACAAGATTTTAGAAATATCACTAAACCCATTTCTTTGGAAATTCATGCTCTGCATAGCTTGTTGTTTCTGGATGAGTTATGTTATAGATGAGTTGTTTAATGTGTTTTAGTATAAAGTAAGACTTTGTAAAGCATCTATATATATGTGTATATTCAGTGTTTATTTGTTTTGCGTATTGCCTACTCTTTGTTCGTTTCTATTCTGTTTTAAGCAGAAAATCAAAGACAAAATGAACAACGGTGTGAAAGAGAAATTGAGGATATAAGAAGGGGCAGAGCTGGGAATATGACACCCGGTACCTCTCTTACACAGTTCTCAGAGGAAGCACTTGATGAACAGAAACACAGCATCCGTATTGCTGATGAGAAAGTCGCATTGGCTATGCAGGCATATGATCTGGTATGCTTCTGATTTCTGAACTTGTGCCATCCTCTGCAGTCTGATTTCTGATTTTTGTAGCTTAAGTTTGTAGTTCGATTTAAATCTCTTGGATTATTCAATATTCCTTCAAGTCACTATCTTCCAGATGATATATTGCTTCAGGTGGATATGCATGTTCAGCAACTTGACCAGTATATGAAAAAATCTAATGAGGAGATGCGCCAAGGTCATTTTTTTGCTTGCTGTTTATTCTTTTGTCTTAGCATTGTTGAAGCTTGAGTTTCCCTCTTGTCTTCTTCGGTAATAAACATTAGACTGTATGGTTTCTATCAGAGAAAGAAAATGCTGCTACATCAAAGCTCGAGAGTAGCGGGGAAGGCTGGAAGGCGGGTGAAGGTAGAAGAGGAGGGCGAAAGAAGTAGGTGTCTTTCAGCATTATCTTTTATATCATAATTTACTTTGCTCAATCTATTACATGGACTAAACCTCAGCAATATGAGCAACATGTGGTGAGGTCCAATGAAACAATCCATTTGATGTTGTGGCAGGACAAGGCTAGCAACAGCAGCGTCAACAGTAGCAGAAGCACCGACGGGGATGAGTTCAAGTGGGATGGATTTGGATCTGCCTGTTGATCCAAACGAACCAACTTACTGCATCTGCAACCAAGTTAGCTACGGCGAGATGGTTGCTTGTGATAACAATGAGGTTTAGTTTCTTGAAACCAACTGTGTCTTTCTACATGGTTGTGAAACACTCTTTAAGACTGATGAATAACTCATTGCAGTGCAAGATTGAGTGGTTCCATTTTGGCTGTGTCGGTCTGAAAGAACAACCCAAGGGGAAGTGGTACTGCCCGGGTTGTGCTACCGTCAAGAAGGGTAGGAAAGGCCGATGATTTGAGATTGAATCTAAGGTCGCGATTGATAAAACAGCCTTGTATATCAACTGCCTTGTAAACCGTTGCCACTAGATAATGACTGGATTCTACAAGTCTTGCTTTTTGTTTGTCAGATTTAACTGAGATGGAGTTAAGCGTGTCCACTAAAACAAACGCAAATATGAAACCAGTTATTATGCTAATACAAAGTGAAGCCTCATGCGTAGTAACGGCGAAGCCGGCTCTGTTCTACATGGATGAGTACAATATGTAGAGCCAGTTTGTTCAAAAAACATGAGAAATGAAAAAAAGGAAACCAAGTAAAAACTTTCCCTTTTCCCCCGAGGCTCATACAGCATCCTAACTATCTCCACGAGACCCCGAGAGGCTAACTAACATCTCGGGGAAAGGGTACCATTTCTCCTCCATCTCACACAGTGACTTTCAATCTCAAACAACATTCAATGCAGATCACTACGACACCCTTAATCTAATCATGCTCACAATAACAAACATGACAGACTCGACACGCAAACATGACAATTAATCAAGACGCGGTAAACCAATTCTACCGGAGATACTCCTAAACCTAGTGGATAGGGAAATCACGCAATTGGCTCCTCACCTTTCCTTTTGAAGGGATCTTTGACTTGGTTGACTACCGGAAGACTTAAGGCAGAAAGAGACTTGAACCAAAAAACCAGAGTTAGGCCTTACCCGGGATCTGCCGAAACGGAAACTTTCCATTTGTGGAAACGTGCTATAAATGAAAACTGTCAAATATGGTAACCTGCTATAAATGGAAACTTCCAGAACAGAGACTTCCCTAAACTAGAAACTTTCCAAAAAAGGGAACTTGCCATAAATAGAAACTTCCAAAATTATATACTTTTCCAAAAGGAAACCCGGGACAAAACGATTATTTCAATCACCAGGGAAGACAATATTCTCGGGGACGTCTCGGTTCGTCCGTGACTTCATGGAACCGAGAACTTGGAGTTCCTCAGCTTTCTTCCTGACGCGGACAGCTTCGCTGCATCAATTCACGGGACACGCTTCTCCACTCTTATTAACCCGAAACTGGTTTTCCTTATAGCAGTGGATTCATATGAGTCTTACAACAATCACACAGTAGATCAACTTCATAAAACACCTCTAAGCCAACCAAACATGATTTACACGAAAACATTCTGGAAAGTTGGCAGATTCGCATACACTCAGAAGTAAGGATCTAAATCGTCTAGGTCATTTTCTGGACCATTCCAAACATTCATTCTATACTGGAGAAGGATGTTAAGGACCGCCAATCAAACTAAATCCTCAGATCAAAAATTCTTGGAACAATGTGATGATGTCATGAAGAACCAAGAAGAATAAGCTTGAGAAATGCCATCACTTGATCATACTGAAACATTGAGAGCTATGCTGGAGAGCCTTAAACGGTACCAAAAGAGGTGAATAAAGCCGAACTTCATTTTTTTATTAACTAACACTATATGATAGGTGAGATGCCTGAGAGAAAGCGAACTTGGAACGGTCAAAATCAAAAGTTGCCCGGAGGGTCAATTTTCTTAACAAAAGGAAACATGGAGATTCCTAGTATCCGCCAAGCAAATCAACTCAAACCATCGAAGAGACCCGAGCAAAGTGACCATTATGAACAAAACAACTCGGTTAGAATTTTTATTTTTTAAATTTTAATTTTTGGGTAACATTACGTCTTTGTCGGCTAGCCAGTGATTGGCTAAGTCAAAAGTGTCATTTTCAGATAAGAATCAGGTTGGCGTACGAAAAATTCATCATGTAGCCTTAAATATTTGAACAACAATGACCAGCTATCCAAACAAGTTCGTAATTCGGCCAAAAAGATGTTTCAAGAACTCAAGAACGTCTAAATGGCCATATCTCAATCCTTTCGGGAAAATCATCCGTCAAAAATGTTTAAAAACATTTTGATACCAAAAAGAACGCCTTGGAACACTAACCGACTGTCCGGAATTCAATCCAACCGATCGGAATGCGAAATGACCAAGGAAAACATAATACGGTCGAGAACACGTCCCGATCGGCCGTCGAAGGCTCCAAGACCGGAGTACGCCGTGTCAGGACACGCGACCGGTGTCCAGGGGATTGTGCCTCGACCGCGTGCCTCAAGTGGAGCTCCACGACTGGTCGGCGTGATTCTCACGGTCGGTCTTTGCCAAACTAAAGCTCGCGGCCGGTCACACGGCCAAATGGCCCGTCTGTGATGCTCCCGACCGATCGGCGTGATTTCCACGGGCTGGTCCGTGCCAAAACGTTGTCCTCGAACGGTCCTAGAGGTAAGTGGTTTCATTTTTAATTTTTTGTGTCCAATACCCAATTTTTACAAAAATAAACCAAGTACTCCTAAAATTCTAAACCAATTTCGAAAATAGGAAGGGAAAAACAAGGTTTTAGTTTTCACTTTAGTAGTTTTAGACCTAAAACTCTTAAAACTTCATCTCTTTCCCTTTAACAAGTCTTAGAACCCTAAAGAACAAAATCTCAAAACCTTAAATCTTTTACTAAAGTTAAATTGATTTCCATTGAAGAATCTCAATCATTTCATCATTCAAGCATCAAGGTATGTTCTTAAACTCTCTTTCTCTTAAAGTTACAAGTTTTGGGATTTTATATATTTCTTAGATTTAGGCTTTTCTTAGCTTGGTTCTTAAAGATTTCCATTAGAAAAGCTTGTTGGGTTCATGGATTACACTTAGAATGATGCACTTTTGATAGAGTTTGGGAGGTTTTTAGTCCCTATTAATTGCTGAAAAAAGAGATCGACTTTTCTTTTTGGTTTTTATGATCTGATTTTTCGCAGAGGGTGAAAGGAAGAAAGATGGAAGATTGTGAGAAGAGATAGGTGATCTTTAGATCGGGTGAATGAATTCCCTTTATGATCTTAAATACAAAGCTGTAGAGAATGAACTCTGAAGCTAGCAGCTGTTCAATGATGAACAAGGGCTCACAATCACTGTGAAGAAGAAAGAAAAATTGCATAAACCTCTCGATTGAGAAACAAGTCTACGTAACAAAGTATTTAACCTATTCTACTAAGGGTTTTCTCGAAAATCCTATCCTAAAACTAATCCAACATGTCGAAATTATTAAACCAGAAAATAACCCAATTGTTTTCGAGAATTAACCCAGATACACCCAAAGTTAATTAAAACCCAAAACCAAAATTAACCCATAAGAACCGATAAATTAATGAGTTTGGTTTGGTTTGATTCCTCCAATGCATTCTGATCTGGTTTGTAATAAACCAAAGTATGAATTCGATTCTGAAGCTTTCGAGTTTGTGATCTTGTAAGTGGTCCACTGGATAGCTTGATTGGTGAATTCGAGGATTCTTCTTCATCCTCCAGCTCGTCTTCACTTGAGCTCAGCTCCATTCCAGCTCCTTGCTAGATCTATGTTGCATCATCCCCTCCCTCTTTTAAAGGATTTGTCCTCAAATCTGTAGGAAATGGAATCAAGTCAGCAACATTGAAAGTTGAACTCAAAATATACTTACCTTGGAGATCGATCTTGTAAGCATTGTCATTGATGCGTTCCAAGACTGTGAAAGGTCCATCCATGCGCTTATTCAGCTTAGATTTTCTCTCTTCGGGAAAACGCTCTTTCCTCAAAAGAATCATTACCAAATCTCCAGGCTTTAAAATCAGCTCACGTCTCTTCTTATTGGCGTGCCTGGCATAAGCTGCCGTTGATGTTTCTATGTTCTTTTTGACCTGCTCATGCAAAGAAACAATGTATTCGGCCTTGGCTTTTCCATCAAGGTTAGCTTGTTCATTCTGTGGTACAGACAATAGATCCATCGAAGTCAAAGGACTAAAGCCATAAAAAATCTGAAACGGAGAAAACTTAGTGGTTTTATTAAGCGAATTTTTGTATGTAAACTCAACATGTGATAAACAATCTTCCCAAGACTTAATATTTTTGCAAACAACAGAACGCATAAGTGCAGACAAAGACTTATTAACTACCTCAGTTTGCCCATCCGTCTGAGGATGACATGTAGTAAAAAATAGCAACTTAGTCCCTAATCTAGACCACAAAGTCTTCCAAAAATAGCTAAGAAACTTAGCATCTCTATCAGACACAATGGTTCTAGGCAGGCCATGTAAACGCACTACATTCTGAAAGAACAAATCAGCAACATTCACTGCGCTATCAGTCTTGTGACAAGCGATGAAATGAGCCATCTTAGAGAACCTATCAACAACAACGCAAATAGAATCTCTACCTCGTCTAGTCCTAGGCAAACCAAGCACAAAATTCATTGAAATATCAGCCCATGGAACCGTAGGAATAGGAAGAGGAGTATACAAACCTTGTGAAGTGCTCGTTGCCTTGGACTGTTTACACGTGATGCACCTGCTGTAGTGTTTCTCGACGTCCTTCTTCATGCTCGACCAATAGAAGTGTTACTTCAGCACGTGGTAAGTCTTATCCACGCTAAAATGACCCATTAATCCTCCTTCATGCGATTCCCTGACAAGCAAATCTCTCACAGAACAACGCGGTAAACACAAACGGTTTCCGAGAAACAAAAACCCGTTAGAAACATAAAATTTGCTGCTGGTGCATTTTTCCCCTTCTTTAAAATGCTCTGAAAAGTCTGAATCGTCAGCATAATAATCCTTAATATGTTCAAATCCCAACAATTTGGTTTCTAAGGCCGACAATAATGCAAAATGCCTAGATAAAGCATCTGCAACTACATTCTCCTTACCCTTACCTTGTTTGTAGTTGATCACATAGAGAAAAGATTCCAGAAATTCTACCCATTTAGCATGGCGTTTGTTCAGCTTCTGTTGTCCCTTTAGATGCTTTAGAGACTCATGATCCGTGTGAATAACAAACTCCTTGGGCCAAAGATAATGTTGCCACGTTTCCAGTGCTCGAATCAGCGCATACATCTCTTTGTCATAAGTTGGATAATTCAGCCTCGCTCCATTGAGTTTTTCACTAAAAAATGTGATGGGTCTCTTCTCCTGCATAAGCACAACTCCAATTCCTACACGAGAAGCATCACATTCAATTTCAAAAGTCTTAGAAAAATTAGGTAGAGCGAGTAAAAGAGCATTAATCAACTTCCCTTTCAGCTGTTGGAAGGCTGCTTCTTGCTCCTTGTCCCATTTAAAACCCACTGTTTTCTTAATGACTTCCGTCAGCGGTGCTGCAATTGTACTGAAATATTTGATTAATCGTCGATAAAATCCCGCCAAGCCATGAAAGTTGCGGACCTCGCCAACAGTAGTAGGACTCGGCCAGTCCTTGATTGCTTTGATCTTTTCGTCATCCACCTTGATTCCCTGAGCTGTCACAACATATCCCAAGAACACAAGCTCATTTGTTCCAAAAATGCATTTCTTTAAATTCGCATACAGCTTTTCCTTTCTAAGTGCGTCAAGAACAGATTTAAGATGAGTAATATGATCAGCCTTACTTTTGCTATAAATTAGAATGTCGTCGAAATAGACAACAACAAAATGACCTATAAATGCTCTCAAAACGTGGTTCATCAATCTCATAAATGTACTAGGTGCATTCGTAAGTCCAAAAGGTATAACAAGCCATTCATATAAACCATGTTTAGTTTTAAATGCAGTTTTCCATTCATCTCCTTCTTTCATTCTAATCTGATGATATCCACTTTTCAAGTCAATTTTCGAAAACACACAAGAACCATGCAGCTCATCTAACATATCATCTAATCGAGGAATAGGATATCGATACTTTACAGTGATATTGTTGATAGCTCTGAAATCCACACAGGTATGGTGCCAGCTGCCATCTTTCTTTGGAACGAGCAACACATGTACGGCGCAAGGACTCATGCTTTCGTGAATGTGTTGTTTCGCCATCAGCTCAAATTTGCCTTTGAAGCTCTTTAGTTTCCTCCGGATTAGTCCTATAGGCGGGTCTATTGGGCAGAGATGCTCTTGGAACGAGGTCAATTTGGTGTTCAATCCCTCGAATGGGTGGCAGCCCCTGCGACTTTTCTTCAGGAAAGATATCTGCATATTCCTGTAATAGGTTCTTAAGATCACTCGAGATCTCCGGAGCCAGCTCAGTAGAAACTGTTAGTGAATCCTTAGAAAGAATTAAAAACACAGGCTACAAAAGACGCATTGCTCTAGTAAGATCTCTTACCTTAGCCATGAGCAGCACCTCCTTTTTGTCTCCATTTTCAGCGGCCTGAGCGTGAGTTTTAAACTCATCCTTTCTGCGTTTTAAATGCATCTGATCAGCATACACTTCTTGTGGAGGTAAAGGAGCCAACACAATCTTTTTATCTTGATGTTTAAAGGAATATCGATTTGTGTACCCGTCATGGACAGTTTTCTTGTCGAATTGCCACGGTATTCCCAGCAGAAGATGACTAGAATCCATGGGCAGAACATCGCAGATCACCTCATCAGTGTATCGCCCATTGGTCAGTGGAACCATCACTTGTTCAGACACCTTAAGCTCGCCATTTTCATTAAGTCACTGTAGCTTATATGGTGCTGGATGCTTTCTGGTTTTCATCCCAAGTTTTCCTACAAAAAAGATTCACTCCCAACGTTAGCACAACTTCCACTATCAATGATCAAACTACAAATCTTATCACAAACTAAGCAACGAGTATGGAACAAGTTTTCCCTTTGATCATTTTCTGATGGAGAAGTCTGAACAGCCAGTGATCTCCTCATCACCATTAGCTTTCCATAGACCGGATAGTCTATTATTTCCTCCTCTGAATTTTCAGATTTCTCATCATTTGAAACTACTTCTCCGTTGTCCAGAACTAGCATCGCCTTCTTGCTAGTGCATTCATTCACATAGTGTCCAAATCCTTGGCATTTATAACACTTAATGTCTCTGGAACGAATAGCTACTGATTTGCCTTTGCCTTCTCGCGAAAAACCCTTCGGTTCTTCCCTGGTTTTTTCGCCAGCAAGTTCTGATTTTGGAGACAGGAAATTTTTCGAGAAAGTTCGTTGTGTTGCCTTTCGTTTCAGCCTCCTTTCGATGAGAATAGCCTTGTGGAGCAGCTCATATATGTCATTAAAATCATGCATCTCAAGATGATCTTGAATCTTGCGGTTTAGGCCAGCTTGAAAACGTGCCATTGTCGAATTCTCATCTTCATCTACTCCAGCCCTTATCATGAGTGTCTCCATCTCTTGATAGTAATCATCAACAATCTTTATTCCTTGAGTAAGTCTGCGGAGTTTCTGATGGATCTCCTTGTTGTAGTGAGTTGGCACAAATCGACGTTTCATGAGTGTTTTGAGCTCGAACCAAGAAGCAACTTGAGCTTCTCCCGTTCTGCGCCTAGTAGTAACAATTTGATCCCACCAGTGAAGAGCATAGCCACTGAATTTAGTGGCCGCGAGCCTAACTTTCTTTTGCTCAGAATAATTCTGCACATCAAAAACCAGCTCCATTTTCTTCTCCCATTCCAGATATGCATCGGGATCATTCTTTCCTTTGAAAGATAGAATGCGGAGCTTGAGACTTCCTAAGTTGTCATTAGCTGCGGGTGGAGCCTCTGGTATGTTATTTCTCCGAGGAGTGTGATATTCGAGCATAATGTCTTCTGTCCGAACTGGTGCCGTCCTATTAGCCCTCCTTTGCGTTGAATGTTCAACAACATTGTGGAGTAGATCAAGCTCTTCGTCTGACAACACAGCCTGCTCATTAGCGTGGGAAGTGTCTCCCATGACCATCTTCCCCTCACGTTTTTCCCATGCTCATTTTTGCGCCGAAGTTTCCTGCAAAACTTGTTCACTGATAAAAGTATTTAAGATGTAAGTTTTGCGCAATGATTTAATAACTTCAGCCACGAGAGCTTCGACTTGCAACTTATTTAATGGCATTGGTGGTGGTTCTCGCGTTTTCTATGACTCTTTGTCCGATTCAGACATGTTTTCCTGCTAAAGAAAAGACACCACTTAACAAACACGTGAGATTAGTTAAAATCCTCAGAATTTTCTTGAAGATGTCGAGCTGTTCTCTGTTCTTTGGCAGAAAAAAAAATTTCGATCTAGCAGGCCTGCAAAATTCACCAAAACTCAAAACACACGAGTTAGAATTAGTTGAAATCGTAACCAAAGCCTCACAATTGTTTGTTTCTCTCGCAATTTGTTGTGTTTTCTCTATGAGTTTTTCTGTTTTGTTTGTGTGAATACCCAAGCTCAGCAAAGATCAAACGCAGCTTACAAAGAATTCCCTACCCCAAAGAAAGATAGAGAGAGTAAGAGTTTGGTTGCAAAGGATGAAACTTGCAGCGGAAATTGCAGTTGCAATCTCTTTACCACAAGAAGCTGGATTTCTCTTCAGCTTTTTCAGATTTTTAAAGCGTTCAGATGTTTTTGTCCCACTGTAATTGTATATCAAAAGCCTTTGCAAATTCAGAATAAGATAGAGAAGAAAGTATTTTCAGGTACAGAAAAAAATTCGATGAATTTAGAGAAAATATCACCGATTTTGTTGCTGTTTTTTCTGCAGAGATCTCTGTTCCAGTGCTCTAATACCACTTGATGCACTTTTGATAGAGTTTGGGAGGTTTTTAGTCCCTTTTAATTGCTGAAACAAGAGATCGACTTTTCTTTTTGGTTTTTATGATCTGATTTTTCGCAGAGGGTGAAAGGAAGAAAGATGGAAGATTGTGAGAAGAGATAGATGATCTTTAGATCGGGTGAATGAACTCCCTTTATGATCTTAAAGACAAAGCTGTAGAGAATGAACTCTGAAGCTAGCAGTTGTTCAATGATGGACAAGGGTTCGCAATCACTGTGAAGAAGAAAGAAAACTTGCATAAAACTCTCAACTGAGAAACAAGTCTGCGTAACAAAGTATTTAACCTATTCTACTAAGGGTTTTCTCGAAAATCCTATCCTAAAACTAAACCAACATGTCGGAATTATTTAACCAGAAAATAACCCAATTTTTTCGAGAATTAACCCAGATAAACCCAAAATTAATTAAAACCCAAAACCAAAATTAACCCGTAAGAATCGATAAATTAAAGAGTTTGGTTTGGTTCGATTCCTCCAACGCATTCTGATCTGGTTTGTAATAAACCAAAGTCTGAATTCGATTCTGAAGCTTCCAAGTTTGTGATCTTGTAAGTGGTCCACTGGATAGCTTGATTGGTGAATTCGAGGACTCTTCTTCATCCTCCAGCTCGTTTTCATTTGAGCTCAGCTCCATTCCAGCTCCTTGATCGATCTGTGTTGCATCATAGAACATGTTAAATAGCTTGTTTTCATTAGATTTTGAAATTTCAAAATTTTGAATTTTGGGGGTAATAAAAATCTGAAAATTAGTGTTTAAATTTTCTAAATTTGCTTGTTTTAAAGCATTTCTGTATGTATAACTAGGATATGCTAGTTATTTTACATCATGTGACCTCAAAATTGAAATTTTTGGTGATGATTTATGGCTTAGTGTGTTGAATCCGAAATGACTTTGAGTTTTTGAGAAAATTGAGTTCTTGCTTGTTTGATGCTTTTGATTTGTTTCTTATATCACTTACATGTTTCTTTGCTATTACAAATTGCTTAAGAACATATATAGATTCTCTTTGAGTTTTTCAAGAGACTCAATGTCTCTTTGAGTTTTAATTTTGTAGGATACTCAACAATGGAAAATGAGGAGAATGTGAGGAAATCAACAAGGATAGCTATCCGAAAGGAACGAGCTTTGAAGATTTAAGAGCCAAGAAATCCTTCTAAACTCGGAAAATCCAAGAAGTTGAAAACATCTACTAAGAAGGATTCAAAGAAGGTGACAAAGAAACATGGAAAGGATATAGCTAGTGAGAGTGAAGCTACTTTGCGTAATGAATCAGATGAGAATGGAGAAGAGACACAAGGAGAAGAGATGGTTTTTGTTCCGGTATCTCAAATCAAAAAATGATTTGCCTAAGTCTCCACCACCAAAGAAGCAAAGAAAGTCAAGAGCTAAAGGACTTAAGCTCACGGTTTTGGCACCTTCGCAACCAAGAAGAAGAGTTGTTGGACCAAATTTGGATCCAAATTTTGATTATGGGGCAGCTCTTGCAACCATAAAGGTTCAATCTCCATTGAAGATTCATTTGCCAACACTTGATGCTTTAGGATTGACAAGTGATGTCACTTGGTTCTTGGATGCTTTGAAGTTGAGAGGTTTTGTAGAGATTTCTTTCCCGGTCTATGAGGAGCTTACCAAGGAGTTTCTTAGCACTATTGAGCTCTCATATCCCAAAGAAAACGAGCTAAGGCTCAAGATAGAGTTCTCACTTTCTTGGCTAGAGGTACCCCTTACTCTTTCACTATTGGTGAGTTGTGTCGGATTTTGCATTTAGAGTGTATAGATGAAGCCAAGTTTAGCTCGGATCATGTAGCCTACACCATTTGGGATCGATTTGCTCATGAGACACTTAGGTCTGGGAATTTGAAGGAGGCCAAGATTGGACATCCAACAGTTCGGTATGAGAATATGCTCATTTCGCAGAAGATCTTCAGTAAGACCGAGCAGAGTTCAGTATTTAGAGATGAGTTCTTAATCCTCATCTCTCCTTTTGTTGCTTGTCCTCAGAGAGCCAACTATGGCACTAACATTTCTAGGAGGATGATATATGTGAAGCATGAGGCTGCTAAGGAGAGTAGAGAGCATAATTATAAGTCTCATTTCAGAGAGATTATCACTGCTATCCTCACTTTTAGAGGAGTAGACTTGAGTGCTGAGACACCTATGGATTGCAGTGGATCGTTGGATCTTTCAACACTTGCTAGATCTCGCTATCTTGCGGGATGGATTCATGGTACTGAGACCTTCGCCTACTAGTTTGTGCCTCTTCACGACACAGAGCGAGCCTGCTATGTTCAACCTTACTCGTCACTTCCATCTCTGCAAGAAGGTCAAACTCTTTTCGACCCTTTTTCTTCTCAGATTTTCAAAAGATCTTCAGAGTGTCCCATCCTTGGCATGAGGGACTATCATAGAGTAAAGGCATTTATCGCCAAGGCTGCTGCACAAGTAGGAGGTTCACTTCCTAGAAGCATGGTTGCTTCAGATTCTGTACCACATACATAGTCTTCGGAAGATCTTCGAGCTGCTCTAGATACAGAGAGGAGTAGGAAATTTCGACTAGAGAGGATGATGAGAAGAGTTGTTCGTGTTATAAGACATGCAGTACCAGGAGTCTTCAGGAGTACTCGCAGCGAGAGAGTTGAGCCAGTTGACGATGGAGACTTAGAGAGTTTCTCTCTAATTTCAGACTTTGGACAGGATGCAGTTGAGACATCAGACACAACTCAGAGTGACTCCTCAGCACACGCACTATACACTCCCACACAAGATCTGGATGTAGTTGTCAGTAGCCACATCCCGGATGATTCACATTCCACAGACTTTTGAGTCTTTAGCAGGGGTCATTTTTCGAGTCATTTTCTTTCATTTATATTTTTATTCATATTTTTATTTTATTGAGTCTATTATTCTTTACTGTTGATTGCTTTTGTACCGAGACGGTGCAAGGTAAGTTCGGGGGGATTTATCCGTTACTGATGACATTTTTTTTCTTATGTACTTTTTCTTTTTATTGAGTCATTTTTATATTTTATTGAGTCAAAACATGTTGGATTCTATGATCCTATGTTGTTGAAATTTTTTGTTGTATGCTAACTTTCGTGTTATTCCTAGAATAATTATTAACCACATATTTTACTGAACGAAAACCTATAAGTTAATCGATCTACCAGGACGACCATGTCCTGTTAGGACTTGGATTTTCAAAGCTGGTTTCACCCTTAAAATGAATTTAATTTCTCATCTCTGAGCTTGGCATACTATGGATAGACTCCTCTTTCAGGCCTCACACTAATTCCTAGTGAGTAATATCGCTTATACTATTTCTTTCTTGTAAAATGGATTTAAGGTTCAATGAAATGAGCAAAAAGGAGCATATATCTTAAAAATTTCGAACCCTATAGACTCATGGAGACTTACTCCACTTGTGTTTAATTTAGAAAAGAAAGAAAATAAAAAATTAGAAAAAAGTGATCGATAGAAATAATTAAATGATACCCTAGAAAAGTAGAGAAAAATCGATTTTCAAAGGAGTTTGATTGAAAAAATAAAATGATACCCTAGAAAAGTAAAGAAAAATCAACCCCTAAATCATAGGGATAGAATGGGATAGGACTTTACAAAGGTGATTATGTGGATGGAAACTTGATTGAGTAAAGAGTTAATTATTCTTAGATCGATATTCCCTCAATGAGACCGCACCTTAGAATTAATAGGAACCAATGGAGATGTCGTTTTCATTTGTGATTTTGGCTCAAATTGGGATGGTTGCTAAGAAAAAGGGGAGTACGTGGAAGCTGATCTCTGTATATTGGTGCTACTGTATGGAGATGACCGAGAGGACCCCGAGTCAATGTTTTGGAAAACAAAGGTTTGTTGATAACACTATTATTTTATCGTTTTATTTGGGTTTTTACGTATTTATTTGCATATTTTTAATGTTTTTTTGACCTCTAAAGGTAGTTTTCTCTTATTTGTGATTTTATGGACTAATCAGGTTAAATCATCAAAAAGGATGGAGAAACATGCTAGTTGGACCTCATTCATATTACCAAGAAATTTTCATTGACGGATTATGAAGACAAAGGCTCAAAACTTGAGTTTTGCATTTTACCAATCTGAACATATTCTCAACATCAGAAAGATCGTCATGAACGAAGGTTTTCCCTTCATTGGATTAAGCTGTAATTTGGTCAGAAGTTGTAAGTTTGAGTTACCTTTCATATAAAAGTGGTTTGAAGTCATTTGGAGCTATGACCGAGAAGTTATATCCATTTAAGCGAAGACACATCTGTCTGGCTCGGAAAGGAAGCAAGTGGAGCAACATTTGAAGCTGAGACCGGGTGATGGAAATGCCACAACCGTCCGAGTGCTCATTTTTGCACACTCCGATCAGAGAGACATTTTATGGTCAGAGACAGATTTTAATCCATAACTTTCGATTCGCTTAACCGTATTTGATTCCGCAAGAACCGACATAACCGAGGACTCCCAAAGAAACCCTATTATTATAAATAAGGTATTTTGCCTTTAGAAAGAGAGAGGAAAAATTTTTTATAGAGAGTTGCAAGCTGTCAAAAGCTTTGAGAGATTCTTTTCTTTGTTCTTCAAGTTTCGAAGTATTCTTCGGAGAGATCCATTCCATAGTTTGTCATAGAGAAGATTTTTTACTCTTGATCTATTTAATGATGCTTTTCTCATTGATTTCTTGCGGTTTTTCGTGCTCCATGTCTGAGTAGTTCATTAGTTAGGTTTGTAGGCTTCTCAAAGAGATCATGTATTCATGAGATGTTAGTATTTGATTAGGGATTCATATAGTCTTTGTCTCGGTTGATTTTATGCATGATTACTCTATTTGCGCATCTAGTAGTCTGTCCATAGGTATATTTTCATTCCAAAATCTTGTTAAATCACCTGAACCAAATCTTTGACAAGCTGAGTTCGAGGAGGCTTCCAAAGTAGATCGCCTTGGCTCAGTGAACTTATCGAAACCTGTGTCTATTTAATGCATGCTATTTATTTTAATATCATTCGAAAGTCTAGGTTCTTTGATAATTAGTATAGAATCCCAAAGCTCGAAAGTGGATAGGATCTAAATTAGTGTTTTCGAATTCTAGACATTTCTTAATTCTAATCCCTAAACAAATCGGTTTTCTCTATGATGCATGATTCTCTACGAATTTCCTATGTGCCTAACGCTTTTACCCATTGATATACACCTTTTAATCATTTTAAGTTGTTTTATTTTACTTTTAAATTCACCAAACAACTCTTTTATTTTCTGTTTTAGCTTAAATTAATCATGAAATTCGTAGTGTACGATCTTAGTCCTCGTGGGATCGATTACCTGAAGTACTTCAACTACATTGTGCACTTGCAGCAGTAGTGTCTTTTTAAGTGAAACTTGACACGCTATCATTATTGAATATCCAAATGTCTCGAGCGAAGACCTTAATAACTCCCATGTCGTAACAAATCATGGTACCCAGAAATTTCTTTTATGTGCATAATTGATCTCCTCTATGTGGTCATGTCCCACTCAATCTTTTTCATACCACAAGTACTTGGGTTTTCCATCCTCGACAGATATGGCAAACAACACTTTCTCAACCCATGAAAAATCCTCGTGTTGCTCGGTGGAGCTTCAAACGTTCCTAACGTTATCTCAACACCCAACCGACTTCTTTCCAAGTTACGTCCCTTGCCGCTCCTTGATCCATCTAAGTTGTTTTTGATTAGCTGTCACTACTTGATCTAGTCGAAGTTACTCCCATGAACTCTCAGCAACGCAAAATCACCTTATATCATGTGTGCTTTCTAATCATTGCATGAAGCTCCTTGGACCATTAAACGAGTGCGCTTTCTAACTAATTCGATATCGAAAGTCACAATGGTGACCTCTATGCAGCTGAGTATAACAACTTGAAGGACCTACGAACAAGCTCAGACTCGACCCGTAACAGGAGAATCGTTCCTCAGTTTTGCGCCTCAAATCGAAGCCCATATCGTTGATACTCATATGCCTTGGAACTCAAAAACTAGAATTAGAAGTTAGCAGAAGATCAAAAATTCGTGTTTTGAAATTCTTTTCACAATTCGACTTGTTTAGGGGACCGGTCCGGAAACTTTTTGATTCAAAACATTTTTCTAGAAAACTTTGCTTTTGAAAACTATGACCCTTCGGTCGGAACTGTTCCCAGGGAACCAGAGTCATCCAACCCACCAAATTTCTTTTCGTATATCACCAACTCGGTTATTAGTCGTCACTTCTAACCCGTTAGACATGCTCAACATGCACTCTTCATGACAACTTTCCTTCACAAATAGAGGATAAACTTCAAGAAAGGAACCAACTGGGCAGGTTTTTCTCTGAACCGAGAAGAAAAAGAAGTCTCAATGCGTACAATTCGACTCCAACTATTTTAGTGTTCTCTTTACTTTTTAAAATCACCCAATCCCTGAAAACGTTTTCCAAAATCATTGAAAACCGATTTTATAGTCTGATTACTCCTCTGCTGCCTTTGGGGTCTGAACCGGTTTGGAAAACCTAGGCTTTGATACCCCTTTTAATGCATGTCCCTTTTGTCTTATGCCCCAAGACATGTTATTGAAAAAACGACATCTCATAAACCATCTCAATCCATTAAATAATCTTTATTAAATCGGGAAAATCCACTGAACCGAAATAATCATGCCTTAACCGAAATAAACAAAACCAAAGTCAAACCAAGCCAAGTCTTAAAAGAAACAATTGAGAACATTAAACCAGGTTATCGAAATAGAAAATCTTTTCGACTAGGGGTGTTCAATAGGGTAAAACCGATTCAAAACGAACCTAACCGAACCAAAATAGAGCATACGGTACGGATATGGTTATACCATATACACCGTATGGATGAGATTTTTCAAGAAACGTGGATATATATATGGTTTGGATATTAACCGAGAAAACCGATTAGATCGAGAACAACCGATTAGTCTAAAATTTTAGTATAATAGTATATAAAATACACTTAAATGTAAAACAATGTATGTATTATGAACAATACAATTTTAAAAATTTCATAGTTTTAGCTTAAAATAATATAGAAATCTAATATCAATGAAAATAAATCCTAAGTTTAATGTTGTTATTAGATTTTATTAATATGATAGTTCTTAATAACTCTGTTTTACTGTTACAATTTATTACCATTTTTACCAAAACAAAAATAAAATTTCGAAAATTTAAAATTAAACAACACAAGTGTATGGTTTTTGTCTAAAACCGAATAAACCAAAAACCAAGTGTATCTAAACTGAACCAAACAAAAGTAGATATGATTATAATATGATAAAAAATTTTATTAACCAAGAAACCGGAAAACTAAAAAACCGAACCGATATCTAGATTGAACCCCCCTAATTCCGCCCATCATCTTATGACTACTCGTTCTGCTGACGTGTAAGGAGACAAAAGGGGGGAAAGAAGGACAAGAGAGGGTGAGTGACAGGGGAATAACTCAGTGAGGGGATGGGTTACTAAAAACTCAACGTCGAAGACTTGATCTAACAATTCTATGATACAATGAATTTAACACTAAGAAAAGTATCTAAAGTACAACAAACATCACAACTGGCATCTCAATGTGCCCAAAACACATTCACTTTTCCCTTGAGGCTCACACAACATCCCGAATATCTCCACAAGATCCCGAGGCTAACTAACATATTCTCACACAGCGACCTTCAATCTCAAGCACCATCTTGTGCAAGTCGCTACAACACCCTAGACCTATTCATGTTCACAATAATATACAGAAGTGATTGGAGGATAGAAGCAAATAAAGTTTGTAAAATGATGCAGTAAATCGAAATCAAGCAAGAGAGAAACAAATAAATGCAAGAGTTATAACTCAATTGGAGGAAAACGCTAGGCATTGGGTGCTCTCAAGGAAATCATTTCATCAGGATTTTAAGTTTATTGTTGGGGAAACTTTTAAGTTCTATCTTCAACTCAATTCAAAATTTTATAGTCAACCTACTTCCGTAGCGCCAACTACCTATGTTAAAGGATCCTAAACACTAACTTCCGTTGAGTTTTGAATCCTAATCCGCATTCTAGACATGATTGATTTGATCACAAATTGCTTAAACATCAACTTTTGTTGACCTAAGACAATTTTTTCACCTATCTTCCTTTCATGAATTTCATCGAACACTTTCGGTGCGTGAAATATCCTAGGCTCAAGAACAAAGAGATCAAGCTAATTCAGGCATTAAACACGAAGACAAGTGATGATCAATTGATAAAACCCCGATCTAACAATCTAAAAATCACTTATTCATGATATCCCCAATGAGAAACCGTAAACCCAACTAAAGAACTACTCGCACATACCAATTAAACAATCACAAAACAGATCAAAGATGGACATGTTTGTTATTGAATAAAAGACAAAGAAAGTGTTCAGAATTCTTCTCCGATTCAAAGTACATAAGTGATTCTTCTCCCTTAGGTTACAAAGGTTCTCTCTTGCTCAAAGTCTCACAAAACAACATAATGAAAGAAAATACACGAGTTTTGGTTTTAGATATGTAATACGGTTCTTGAAAAGTCGGCTTGGTTCCATAAACATGGTCTGCGAATCTTTACAGGGATCGACCGATCCTTGGCAGGGATCGATCGATCCCTATTATTCTGCCAGGATGTTATCACCTCTTTAGAAACGCTTTCTTCGATGCTTGAAATCCGTCCAAAATATGATCTTTTCGCACAATCAAGCTCGTTACCTGTAAAAACACTAAAGAACCCAAAACCGCTATAAAAAGAGGCGAATACATACTAAAAAAAAATATATCTCGACTAAAAACTACAGTAAAAATCTATAAAATGCTAATACACCACCCACGTCTGGGTAAGGTGTAGAGCATGCTAGTGATTAGCTAGCACACCGCTCCAGGTTTCATCTCTTTTTTTGTTTGTGTTTTAGGCATTTGGGAGCAACACTCTGCCCCCTCGTGGAGGGCCACTCTTTGTTTCGTAGCCAAGGTAGCGCTCTGCTCCCCCCCTCATGGAGGCCACTCTTTGCCCCGTTGTGATTTGTTCCCCGTGGGAAAAAATGATTATTGATTGATGTAGATTTTTGTTGAGACCTTTGGGCGCATGACGTTGTTATTCCTAATTGAATCTCGAAAGAATACTTTATTTGACATAAGCCTTTATTGATGAAAATTGATAAAATATACAAAAGCAACATGATCAAACGATTTGAAGATAAGTTTTGAATGACCTTTGCAGCTTCGATTAAAAGTAGTATGTTTTGAGATGTAGAACGTTCCAACTGTTTTTCTGATTCCTCCTTTTCACATATTGGAGTTTCTAAGCGTCGGATCCACACACTTCAATTATTTTGTAAGGTCCTTCCCATCCAGGTGCGAGCTTTCCTGCCTCCTTGTCGCGAGTGTTGTCGAAGAATTTGCACAGGACCTAGTCTCGTACATGGAAGGTTCGCGTTCTAACCTTGCGGTTGTAAATTCTTGCTACCTCTTGTTGAGAGTACCAATTTTGAATTTGCGCGACTTCTCTCTTTTTGTCAATCAGGTCAAGATCCATCGCAGCAAGTTCATTGTTCTCGGCGTTCCTGAGGGGCTTCGTGAGGATGGTTTTGACACATATTTTTACGGGTGCCACCACTTCCATTCCATAGAACAAAGAGAAAGGTGTTTCTACTGTTGCATTCTTCGTAGTGATTCTATAAGACCACAATACTCCGTGCAGCTCTTCAACCCGACCTCCTTTGGCTTCGTCCAATCGACACTTCAAAACATTGGTGATGGTTTTGTTGGTTGACTCGACTTGGCCATTGGATTGAGGATGTCTTGGGGTAGCAAAGCTAAGTTTGACATCCCAATTGTGCCTGATAGCATCCTCTTGAACTGACTTGCGAGGAGAATAAGAAAGTAATCTCCCTATCCTAGAGAGTCCCCCTGGCGAAACACAGCATGAGGGAACTCGTCCTCTGATGACTCTGCACAGTCCAAGCTCTGAACTCTGCAACTGAAGCAGCAGGTGGCGGTGGCGGGTCGAGCTCATAAGCACTAAAATCCTCCGAAAATAGCTCTGAAATCTCAGGATCAATAGGTGCAGCAGGTGGAGGCATATGCGCCTCATAGTCATCATCATCATCATGGTCCCCAACAGGACCTGAAGAACCCTTCTTAAAAGAAGGGGGACAGGGGCAGAGACGCTCTGCAGGGGGTAGAAAATCAACTCCCGGTGAATCCGAAAGAGATGTCAGATCCGGGCATGGTAGCTCAATGTAGAGAGACCTCTGCTGGCAATTCTGGAAGTGGTAGATAAAAGGTCTCGAACTATCTATGGAATACTTACAGGGGGAAGCTAAGATGACGCAATCCACGAGATGCTTCCCATCGAGGAAAGCGTAGTGAGGTCTCTCGTCGTGATAAATCTTCACCTGCTTGGGGAGCTTGAACTCCACTCTCTGGTGACCAATGAAGTCAAACCTCATAAAGTGGAGAAGACGAGTGATAAGAGCACCCGCAGCAAAAGACTTCTTCTCAGAAGCCACCACTTTGAAGAAGGCGAACTTGTCAGCAACTACTGCGGCCATGTTCAGATCCGTAGGCACCACATAACAGATATGAGCTCCCAAATCCCAAGTGTATCTAATGCTAATGAAGAGAAGACTCAACTCATCGTTGGTAACAACAACCTGAATAGACTTGGCATAGATATGAGAGCTAAGCACCTTGGTCGCAAGTCTAAGAACCAGATTGCGGAGACGAGACTGCTTCACACTCCTAGAAACAAATTGCCCAGCAGCAATATAGTTCCAAAACTCATTGGACCTCGGCAAATTTGGTACATATGTACCTCAGCCCTGCGCAAAACCAAATATTCGAGCCAAATCCATGAGAGAAATAGAGTAAAACTGACCCTGCACAATGAAGGAGAATTTTCCTTGGTCCGTTATAGGGTTGTCCAAATCTTGATAGACGAGGCGTCCAGATTCCAGAAACTCTCGCCAGAGCTCGGGGTAGACATGCTCCTAAAGCTCCAGAAAGCCTCGGAGTCCCATCCTCTCAAAAAGATCGAAGAAATCCTGCTTGATACCCAACGCCTCACAGGAGATGGCTCTACGAGCTTGATGTATGCGACCTGCTTCTCAATAGTAGGTACTGAGTCCAGCAACGCAGTGATGTATTCACATTTATCGATTTTTACTACGATTTTCATACGAGAATTACGGTTTTTAGTATG
>OVAN01004052.1:6679-26999 GCA_900406275.1 Anastatica hierochuntica
CGTTAAACCCTAAACCATAATTCTTAAACTTTAAACCCTAATAGCTAAACCTTAAACCCTAATCGCTAAACCTTAAACCCTAATCACTAAACCTTAAACCCTAAACCCTAAACCCTAATATTTGAGGTGTATATTTGAGAACCACTAAAAGACAGGTGTAAATGTAAAATTTCTTTTCCTTTTAAGTGTATTTCTGTAAATTAATCTAAAATAAATAGTGGGTAGGATGGGCATTTCGTTTTCTATTTAATTTTCTTTGATTATTTTGGTTAGTGAGCGTCTCATAGCTTGTTGTCGCTCAACTTGATAGAGGAAAAATCATATCGTTAATTAGAAGTGCAAAGGAGAACATATCCAACTAATTTTGGGAGAACAAAGAAGCGAATAAGCGAAATAGAACCACACACAACAATACTTTCTACTAGGAATATGAGTCACGATAAAAAAAAAATGTGTGTTTTGTGTTGTGTAAGTCAAGCATGCAAGTTGTTGATTCTAATTTGGGCAGGACATGGTGTCACAATTTGGATTTGGTATTCTTTTTTAATTCGATTTCAGTTTTATTGAAAATCTATTTAGGTTCGCTTTTACTTTTGTTTAAAAACTTATTTTGAAATAAGTAAACAATTATTTGTATATTATTATTATTATATAATGTGAGTACACCTATCTTGATACAAATATACAACTATAACAAAGCTTTTTTAATAACCTTTTTAAAAAATATATTAAATAAAACTAAAATAATAAAAAGAATTATTTAATATCAAAATAAATTTTATATGATTCGTTTGAGATTACCGGTTTCTATCAACATTTTGACTGTTGTTTTATAACAAAATTGTTAGAATATTCAAAAATTGTTTGCTAGTTACACGAAATATATCCTAATATAATAGAAAACATCTTAAATTTCAGAATATATCAATAACATGACATGTCAATGATTCACACTATCACATGTACGAAACAAAAATTGTTATGTTGGAATCTACAAATTTGGGTATAAGGAATTTGTTCAGTATACAATTATCTGATTGACAGAATAGAGCATCTCCAAAAGATTTTATATTTTCAGTATGAAGCTTTTTGCACTCCAAAAAGCAATTTCAAAGTTTTAAATTTGAAGTTTTATATTTTTATTTGCGTTTGAGCCTCTACACTTACACATCACATTTCTTATTCTTAAAAGTTTTGTATCTCATAATATTTCAAATATATTTTATTTTTTACAAAGTTAACATTTATACGTAAAATTAAATAAAAGACTTTAAAATAAAACTTAAAATACTTTAAATTTAGACTTGGACAATAACAATATTACATTAATCAAACTTCATACAAAAATACATGTAAATACCCGACTTCAACAATTTTTAACTCGTAATCTACAAATAAAAGTAAAGAGAGTCATTTATTGATTTGAAATACACTAGCTGATCATATATGAGAGCATTGCGAAAATATTGTTATGAAATAATATGGTATTTTGCTTGTAATTTTGATATTTAATTTTGTATTTTTTACGTAAATTTTTTATATTTTAGTTTAACGTTTTGATCATCAATAATTTGTGTTTGTGTTACTTATTTTTAAAAATTTTACGAACTTAGATCAATTTTGACAAATGTAAGGGTCATATTACAAAATACAAATACTTTTGAAATCAAATTTAAACATTTGTTTTTGGAGAAAAATACCTTTAAACTTTAGATAAAGTTTTAGAAATTACTGAAGTATGGAGATGCTCTTAAGGAATAGGATTTTATGGCACGAAATTACCCTCCTAGGAACTTTCAAATCGGGATAAACTTCAGTTAGCATAAAGCAATTACGCATGTTAACAATCCCTTGATCGATACTCATGATAAAGCGCACTGATCACCGAATAAAAGCAATTTCTTTTTTTGGATTTCACACAGTTTTTTTTTACTCGACATGCGATTTTGAATCAATGGTTGAAGTTTCATATTTAACTAAATAAAATCGAAGATGCTATGAATAGACCAAACATCGCGAAAGACCAATCCATATTTTTTCCCTCCCAAGTTGAAAATGTTAAAAAGTTTGTCAATGGTTAAATAAGTTATTTGGTTATTTACTTATTTATAAATTTGTTATTTGGCTATGGATTTCACTTAAATCTATGTAGTGTACAAACTTGATATTGGGTTACAGAACCTTCCAGATGGTTCTGGAACCTTCTATAAGGATAATCCTAATAGTATTAGGATAAATATGAAATATGTTAATAATAAATATTAAATAGATTTAGATAGATTTAGATTTGTTTTGGCTTTATCTCTAATTTCCTATATAAGGCAATCGCTTGTGGTTGTAACAGTTGGAAGAGTTCATTAATAATATACAGATTTCCCTAAACTCCTTCCCAAAACTTATCATGGTAGCAGAGCAGACGATCCTCGTGGATTAAAGCTTAAGATTTCCGCTGACAAATTTTGTTTCATGCAAAATCTGTGCGAACTGATTTCGTGCAAAATCAGAGCAGAGATCTTGAGCCCTGGAGAAAATCGTCTATGTGCAAAAATCGTGCATAGACTATTGTTGAATTGTTTCTGTGCAAAATTTGTGAAGAAATATTTTGTGAAAAAACGTTTCGTGCAAAATTCGTACGAAATAATTTTTGTTACATATTTTAATTCGTGCAAAATCTGTGGAGGAGTAACCCAAGTAGGGTTTACCAAGTAAGGAATTCGATTGACCCTGGTATGGCTATCAAGTTGTGTCCAAGTAGGACATAAAAAAATCAATCTCCGGTGCAGATGACAAACCCAAGTAGGGCATGAAGAAAATTCAATCTCGGAGATGACAAAAAAATGTTGATCCAAGTAGGACAACAAAAGAAAAGAAGATGATCCAAGTTGGGATGTGAAGATGAAGACAAGATCAGATCCAAAGATTTGGTCATCTAGTTTCTCCTACTAAGGGGGAGTTGTAAAAAAAAAGTCTACTGCAACAAAGCTTCAAGTTGAAGAAGATCATGTCGAAGAATTTTTAATAGTTTTATTGTCCAAGTTGAATGTTTTGTTATCTACACATTCCAACTTGAGGAGATTATTGGGTTACAGAACCTTCCAGATGGAACCTTCTATAGGATAATCCTAATAGTATTAGGATAAATATGAAATATGTTTATGATAAATATTAAATAGATTTAGATAGATTTGGATTTGGTTTTGGCTTTATCTCTAATTTCCTATATAAGGCAATTGCTTGTGGTTGTAACAGTTGGAAGAGTTCATGAATAATATACAAATTTCCCTAAACCTCTTCCCAAAACTTATCACTTGACGCTGAAGTTTCAATCTTCAAAGCTATTTAATAAGTTTAGATACAAAAGATCTCCCACATATTCATATGGTACACACATTTTGACTGTGAATCAGATCATGTTAAACATGTTAATAAAATACATATCGATGCAATCATGTCCATTTATGTGTTTGTGTACTATCATCTAAATATATCTGATTTTGGAATGAACAGTGATATTTGTTGTTATTAGAGTTTATGAGATAGTATTAAACCGGTTTTGTATTTCATAATGTTGGTATATTAGCTAAACCGGTTGTATAACCGTCTGTATAAATACAATATGATGAACTTGTTTGTAAAGCGAAGAAGTTAATATTAACAGAACATTTTCTCAGATTTTTTTCCTCTTTCTCACTCTTTCTTAAACTTTCTCAGCTCAGATTCGAGTTTCAATATAGTATCAGACAGATTTTTGATCTTTTCCGCATTTCTGAGCTCATCGAAGCTTGAATCGAGCTTGAGATACGTCAATTTCAACCAAAATCAATCTATTTCTTCATTCATTTTTTCCCGATTCAATCTCGATCGAACACTCTGATTTGATTCATCATGCCGATTACATGTGCAAATGCGGTGTCCCAAGGGTCTCCGGCAAACATATGTTCTTCAAATCCACCGACAAATGAAAGATCATATTCGATAATAGGTTTTCTTCAAGATCCTAACTCCAATCCTCTAGATGTTCATAACGCCAATCACGTTGATATATCTCTCGTCTCTGAAAAACTATCAGGATTAGGGAATTTTAATTCTTGGCGTAGATCGATGTTGATGGCACGAGGAGCTAGGAATAAAGCAGTCTTTGTTAATGGTGAATATCCTGAGATAGCTGAAACACATCCGTATTATGGATCTTGGTCACGATGCAATGATATGGTCTGCACTTGGATTGTTAATTTAGTAGATAAACAGATAGCAAAGAGTATAAAGTATATGGATACTGCTAGGTAGATGTGGCTTGATATACATGATCAGTTTAAGCAAAGTGATGGTCCTAAAACTGCCGAAATTAAACAACAAATATATTCAGAGATTCAGGGTTCTAAGACTGTTAGTGAATATTATACAAAGTTGAAGCAAAAGTGGGAAGAATTGAAGAATCATGAAAGTCCTTTTAGTTGTTGTTGTGGTCGTATGGATTGTGATAATATGAAGAAGATGACAAGTAGAGAAGAACATAATCGAGTTCTCAAATTTCTGATGGGATTAAGTGATTCTTTTACTGCAACAAGAGGTAATATAATGATAATGGAGCCTAAACCTTCTCTAGCAAAAGCTTTTAATCTGGTGTCTCAAGAAGAAAGGCAAAGATCGATGAAGCCAGCAAGCACATTAGTTTTTTAAGCATCTCAATATCAGCCTGAACATCAACAGGATTCAGTGCTAGCAATATACAATTCAAGATATAAATCAAAGCAGAGGCCAATTTGTTCACATTGTGGTGTTGCAGGTCACACAGTCAATAGATGTTATAAGCTACACGGTCACCCTCCTGGTTACAAGATAAACAACAATAACCCAAGACAACAAAAACCATATAACAATTCAGGTTACAATGGTTCAGTGTCAAAACCTCATAATCAACAATCTTGGCCTCAAAAGAAAGACAATGTTGCTAATGTAGTAGTTCAAGATTCTGGAGGGATATCCATGCATGATCAACAAGGGAATCACTTAGGAACAACCACTACAGATCAAATACAACAACTTCTAAGTGTTCTCTACACACCTCAAAATGTTCAGGAAAATTTCTCTCTGATGGATCAGCTTCATTTGCTAAACCTCAGCCAAACCTTATCACACATACACCATCCTCTTCAGGTACCATTCAATTTCCCACTCATTTAATTTCATCTATGGGAATGAATACCAGCCTTACTTTTTCTGCAAAAATTTGGGTCATCGATACAGGAGCTAGTGTTCATGTCTATTTTGATTTATCCTTATTTCTTAGGACTGAACCTATAAGTAACACCTCAGTTACTCTTCCTGATGGTACATACATTCAAGTCAACCTTTCTGGAACTATAGCTATCACTGATAGTTTAATTATTGAGTCAGTCCTATATGTTCCACAATTCAAATTCAATCTTTTAAGCATTAGTGCTCTTACAAGAAACAACACTATATCAGTCTTATTTTCCTCTCATTCTTGCTACATCTTACCAACAAATCCTCTTTTTCTTTAGGAGCTTACTCTGGATTCCATGATTGGGAAGGGTAATCTCCAAAATAACCTTTATATATTGGATGTTCCGGATGTTAAGTTCATTTCTCAAACACAAACCATTCTTCAAGCTTCTTCTGAGATTTGGCACCAAAGGCTTGGACATCCTTCACCAAATAAGTTCATCTCCTTTCAAGGATCTTAGATATTCTTTCTCATAAAATAGATCATAGCTCTATATGTAAAATCTGTCCTTTGGCAAAACAAAAGAGGCTTTCTTTTCCTTCTTTAAATAAAATTTCAGATTCACCTTTTGATCTAATACATATAGATATTTGGGGTCCTTTCCATGCTCCTACTTATGATGGTCACCAATATTTTCTCACCTTGGTTGATGATTGCTCAGGAGCAACATGGGTTTTCTTCTTCAAAACAAAAGTTTTGTACCCAAAGTGTTTCCTGATTTCTTGCAACATATTGAAACACAGTATCAAACCAAAGTCAAAGCCATTAGATCGGATAATGCTCCAGAGTTAGCTTTTACAGATCTGCTAAACTGAAAAGGCATTGTTCATTTCTTTTCTTGTCCTTATACACCACAACAAAATTCAGTGGTGGAAAGAAAACACCAACACATATTAAATGTTGTAAGATCTTTTCTTTTTCAATCTAATATTCCTTTGATTTACTGGGGTGAGTGTATACAAACATCCATATATTTGATAAACAGGACTCCATCTCCTATTCTTCAAAACAAATCTCCATTTGAAATCTTAAATCACAAACTGCCAGATTATAATCATCTTAAAGTCTTTGGATGTCTCTGTTTTGCCTCTACTTTGTCAAAGGATAGACACAAATTCTCACCTAGAGCTATGACTTTTTTTTTCATTGGTTATCCTCAAGGATACAAAGGTTATAAGATCCTTGATTTGGAGACAAGAACAATTTTCATTTCTAGGAATGGGGTATTTCATGAATCACAATTTCCTTTCAAAGATTTTGATTTATCTTCTTTTGCAAATTCTGACTTCTTTGGTCAATATGTATTGCCTTTACCTGTTCTTGATTCTCATTTTCCAGCTAATTTTGACATTGTAACAGATTTGATCACACCTCATTATTCTTTAGATTCTGCAGATATTTCTCTGTATCCTCATACATCTTCTTGTTCTCCATCTTTTGAAATGGATATTGTATCATCAGAAACAATATATCAGTCCCTAGATCTAAGAGACAGACTAGAGCTCCTGCTTATTTGGACCAATATCATTGTTACCTATTACAAAACCTTCCAGTTTTTCCTTCTCATCCATCTTATACAACCAATTATCATATCTCTTCTATTTAATCATACGAAAATTAATCTCCTGACCACAAACAATTCATTCTTTCTATTTCATCTTCCATTGCTCCCAAAACCTTTACTGAAGCTGTTAAATTAAAAGAGTATACTGATGCCATAATATCTGAAATGACTTCATTAGAATCTATTGGAACTTGGTATGTGTGTGAGTTGCCTCAAGGGAAACACCCAGTTGGTTGTAAGTGGATTTATACCATCAAATTTCATCCTGATGGTAGTGTTGAACGCTACAAGGCCCGTTTGGTTGCAAAAGGATATACCCAACTTGAAGGTTTAGACTACTTAGATACATTTTCACCAGTAGCTAAGATGGGTACATTCAGAATGCTTCTTGGTTTGGCAGCTATCTAAAATTGGGAAATGGTTCAGTTGGATGTTAGTAATGCTTTTCTCAATGGAGATCTAGATGAGGATATTTACATGACGATTCCTCAAGGATACTAACAATTAACAGGAAAGTCTGAGACTCCCAATTCCGTCTTGAAACTTCATAAATCATTATATGACCTTAAACAAGCCTCAAGACAATGGAATCAGAAACTATCATCTATCATTTTGTCACATGCTTTCATTCGTGCACCATCTGATTATTCTCTGTTTGTGAAGTATCATGACAACATCTTCATAGCTATATTAGTGTATGTTGATGATCTGTTAATTGTTGGGAATAATCATACAACTATAGAGGAATTTAAAAATGTTCTCAAGGTTGCATTCAAATTAAGAGATTTGGGAACAGCCAAATATTTTCTTGGCTTTGAGATTGCTAGGAATGAAACTGGTATCTCGGTTAATCAGAGGAAATATACATTAGAACTGCTAGAAGATGCAGGCTTATTAGGTTGGAAACCAGTTTCTGTTCCTATGGACCCTTCTCTTAAATTGTCAAAACTAGATGGTAATCTTCTGCCTGATGCATCGATTTATAGAAGAATTATTGGTCGCCTTCTGTATTTGACTCATACAAGACCAGATATCACGTAAGTTGTTTATAAACTAAGCCAATACATGTCTGCTCCTAGATTACTCCATCTTCAGGCTGCAACCGGAATACTGAGATACTTGAAGAATGATCCAGGCCAAGGACTCTTCTACTCTGCATCATCTTCTATACATTTGACAGCTTTGTCAGATGCAGATTGGGCATCTTGCCCTGATTCAAGACGTTATGTTACCGGCTATTGTGTGTTCTTGGGTGATTCTTTGATATCTTGGCGTGCAAAGAAACAACAGACTGTGTCTCGTAGTAGTTCTGAGGCTAGATATAGAGTCATGGCTGACACTACTGGTGAACTGGTATGGCTCTCTTCTCTGTTACAGGATCTTCACTGTCCAAGTATTTCACCAGTCACTCTTTATTGTGACAATCAATCGGCTCTACACATAACATCAAATCCTGTGTTTCATGAACGCAAGAAACACATAGAAAACGATTGCCATGTGGTACGTGAAAGGATTCAGAGTGGTTTTCTAAAAACCTTACATGTCAAGTCTACAAATCAACTAGTTGATCTTATGACCAAACCAGTGCAGCTTGGCTTATTCAAGGACTTAGTGCTCAAGATGAGAATTCACTAGTTGTTTCTTCCATCTTGAAGGGGGGGGGGATATTAGAGTTTATGAGATAGCATTAAACCGGTTTTGTATTTCATAATGTTGGTATATTAGCTAAACCGGTTGTATAACCATCTATATAAATACAATATGATGAACTTGTTTGTAAAGCGAAGAAGTTACTAATAACATAACATTTTCTCAGATTTTTTTACTCTTTCTAACTCTTTCTTACACTTTCTCAGCTCAGATTCAAGTTTCAATAGTTGTTTTTGTGTATTTCATTTATTGCGATTTTAGCGAAGAAACGACAAGTCATTCTTTCGGAAAAACATTATTTTGTTATGTTGGCCAAAAAGGGTAATTCAAGGTTTTAATGAAAACGACACTTTGCAATATTGTTGAAAAATAGTATTCATAACTTTTGCGAAAAATACTACATCAGTAAAATGGTTTTTGCGATTTTTATAGAAAATGGTTTTTGCGGTTTTATCAAAAACGTTACTCGCAATTTTTTCAAAAACGGTATTTGTTGTTTTCAAAATTTTTTCCGATCTTTGAAAACTTTTCAGAATTTTCTGAAAATAACTTTTTGCGTTTCTACGGAAAAGTAATATTTGTGGTTGTTTGCGAAAATTAGTATTTTTGGTTTTAATGATTTTTCTGGATTTTGTAGACAATAATTTTGTTAATTTTGCAAAAACGCTTATCTGTGTTTTCAAGGTATTTTGTGATTTTCGTGGTTTTAAAGTATATGCGGGTTTTTTAAATTTACAACTTTACTACAGATTTCGTGGTTTTGCCAAAAAATGATATTTACGATTTAGCGAAAAATGGTATTTGAGGTTTTTGCAGTTTTTTCAAAAAAAAATTTACGTTTTCGTGAAAAAGTTTTTCTATAGAAATTTTTTCGTGAACTTTGCAGTTTTTTTAGGGAAATGTATTCAATATTTTTGTGGATTTCATGGCTTTTGCAAAAAAATGTATTCAAGGGTTTCGGGGTTTCGCGGTTTTTGCGGAAAATGGTATTCATAATTTTTGCGAAAAATTTTATTTTGCAATTTTGAAAAAAAATATTTAGGACTTTGAAGGAAGATGGGTTTTGTGCTTTAGGAGGAAAAATGTATTTAACGGTTTCAGTGGGAAAATTGTTATTCAAGGTTTTTTTTGGATAACGTTATTCGCGGTTGTTGAGTAAAAATGTTACACCATCATTTGACGGAAACCTGGTATTTTGTGGTTTTGGTGGAAAATGATATTTTTTGGGTTTGCCAAAAAATTCTCTTTCCATTAGGAAATTATATTTTGTAGCTTGTGAAAAAACTTTTCTTTATTGATTTTTGAAAAAGAAATTTTGCGGATTTTGGAACAAAAAAGTTATTTTGCATTTATATTTTTTTTTATAACAAATTTTGCATTTTGTAAGCTTTAAACCATGATTTTGAAAGAGTGTATTTCAAATTTTTTTAATCATATACACACCAAAATGCGTTCAATCACTAGTTTCAGTAGTGTGTCCAAAATATCAAATTATTTGGATACGTTTTATTGTGCATCCAATTATTTTACATTAAGATGCACCTTCTAACTTAATAAAAAACAAACAAACAATATTTTTTTCTTTTTAGAACATCTAAGTTTTTATTAAAGGGTTAAGGCACGGAAGGAATACAAAACTGGCGATTGAAACACAATGTCAGAGCCAAAATTCGGCGGTCTTAAGCAAACAACCCCGGAGTCAGAGAAAGAACAGACATAAAACACACATCAACTAAATAAAGACTAAACTCCTTGCATTAATAACCACAAGAGATGGTTGCTCGTCACTGTCACATTATATTGCTCCAATGTATTGAAGCCACAAGTACATAAGCAACTCAACTCGCTCGGAAACCGCTCTAATCCATCTATGGATTTCACAATCCGCCTGCGGGAGCTTAATACTAAGCAAGCCCATGAATTTTACACAAAAAACTTCTGAGAAGATACTACCGATCAGACCGTAGCAAACCTACATTACCGATCATAGACCAGATAACTAAGGACGTCAAAATCAAATAGCACCAAAAGAGAAATAAAACTTACGACGAAACTAAAAACTGGACTTAAAAAAAATCAAAGAGTGTTGAAATCCCCTAGTTACAAAGTCGATGGTCTCAATCTGAGATCCAAACCTAACCTGAAGGTCCAAATCGTGAGTTGTAAATGAGGTCCTTATGAATTGGAAAGAGAAGCTTGGATCACTTGACCAACACCAATAGGCTATTTACCCCCCGAAATGGAAACAATCCATCTATGAAAGTCATAGGCTTTAAAACTTGAAGAAAGTCGGAATGAGCTGAGAATTCGTCTCGGAAGAAAGGAAGTTTCCAGTCACTAGAATGTAAGAATATTTTTATTCTTATATGACATATGTGTCTATTGGTTTAAATATAAAGTTCAGATTCATACTAAAATTATGAATTCTAACATTAAAGACGATACCGTGATAGATCAATTTCAATTAAAAATGTTAGAATTCGAGTGTATTGGTAACCCTCTCCCTTATCATATCAAATTATATGTATCTTTCTATTATAGTGATCTCTCTTAGGTTATATATATGTGTGTGCATAATGTGATAATTATATACATATATTTATTAAAAGTCACAACGAAAAGATGTGATTGCAAAAAGTATAATTGAAAAGTCTTAGTGCATACATATATATACTTTTGTAAACGACAGTTAGTGGTGATGATTTTTGTTCGATTGTCTCTTGACAATTGTAATAAAAAAACACCACATTAAGAAAGTGTTGTTTAAAAAGAGGGTTAAGAGGAAGAAGGATATTGAGATTCCTTTTTCCATCAAAGGAAACATTAAGATTCAAGGACCAAAGGGAGGAGAAAATCATTGGTGAATTGATCTCATTCAAACCTATGGAAAGCATGGATCAAAGTTAGTCTTTCTTTCGTGTTATCTAAGAAAATGTTTAGGGTTGAATTAATCTAAAAATCTAGGACATGGTCTTGGGGTCAATTTCATAAATGAAATCATAAAAGTATTTAACAATTGGTATTAGAGCGACTCTAGATTTAATTAATTCATTGTTCATGAACAAATACGGTTTATTCGTTTTAAAGAAAGGTCATAATTCGTGTTTACGATATCGTAAATGTACGTAACGGTACGGTTCATGAACGAGTGTTTATTTGTTAATTTACGAGAAAAACATATTGTCATTGAAGTATTGTACATGTGCGATTATAATTGTTTCTTAAACGTGTGGTACATAAAATATGGGGCTGAGTGGTTTAATAATTGTGAGGGCCGTGAAAGCTTTAAATGCTTTTTACCATCTAAAAAATTTTAAATTGTCCAATCATACTTTAAACTGTTATTTCCTTTTTAAAGTCAGTATGTTCACTTTATTTTGTAACCCCCTCTCTCTTTGATTTTTTTTTAAATCAGGGAAACGTAAGTGTTTGCCTATTGTTATTCTATTTTATTATTTTTTATTGAATAATTAAAAGGGCGACTTGTTTAAATATTTTACTTCACGTTAGATTTTTAGTTAAGATCTTCCACTTTTCTTCCACAAAAAATTTAGATACATATATATTATTTCAGATAATACCAACAAAATTCTAAACTAACAACTTACTCACATATAACGTGTGATACTGATAATACCCAAAAATTACATTATTTTAATTTTATATTTTGTACTAGTACTACTACTACTTTTTCAATAACTTTAATATGTATTTATATTTTGATAAAAGTCTATTTTCAATTTTTAATACCAATTATTATTAAATATATTTACATAAAATGGAAAATAAAAGTAGTTATATCATCGTTCCAATTTAAATCTTGTATATTCATATTCTTCTAAATATTTAGTATTAAATATTATATGATTAGATTTTAACAAAATAAATATTTACTTAACGGCTACAACTTTCACAACTTCGTTTACAATCATTATTTTACTATTACTAAAAGTAACAGTCACATTCTCTACAACCAAAAGTTTCTACAGCCAAAAGTCTTAAAAGTCCATACTAAAAGCCTATATATATTGTTGTAACTGCTAATGGAGTTGGTGTTGAGGAAATCCACGATAATGAAAGACAAACACCATTACGATAACTTGAAATGACTATCGCGTAAATAACGCTTAAAGTAAATAGAGAATTATTATGGTAAAAGATTCTCATATTTTTTGGGTTTACGATCGAGGAAAGAAATGAACGGATAATTGTATTCATGTCTTTCGATTTGCAAAACCGTTATCCTTATTTTCATTTTCTTTTATTTTAATGATTTTTTCTTTTCATCAAATGTTTTGTATGTCTTTTTGTTTTGATTTGAAATAAATCAATTAAATTCAAAGAGATATGTAGTAGCATAAAAATAAATAAAAGAATTAAAAGAATGATCATTAATTTTTTTTTTTAAATATAAAGTTTATTTGTTTCATTATAGTTTAAAATACTATAATTAAAATAAATATTAAAGTTTAAATGCCTTCGCTGCATTTATAATTAAAGAGGGGGTCATTGTATTATGAAATACTAACACAATATTTTAGTAGTTTTTTCCTTTGAAATTTTTAATGTTAAATGACATTAGGTCTGATCAATCAATTAATTTTATTATCTATATTCTAGGAGATCGCCCAAAGGTGGATCGCTGAATATAGTTAATAATAATAATAAAAACGATTAGTCATTTCTTATCATAGTCGATAATAATGTATACCCAAAGGTAACATATATATTTGACTAGTATTTGATTTGATTAATCATTAAAGTATATATAAATAGCATCACTGAAAGTGTTTGTATTTAAGTATTGTCAAAAGGTTATTTAAATACAAGCTTTAGATTTTTCATTAGTTTGAATTTGTATTAAAGTGTCTAAGCACTATCTGGTAAGCATGTATTAATGCTTCCAGCTTCATCAAATGTGTTTACATCCGCTATCTCTGTTGTAAAGTTTAATGGTTTCAATTATGGTGAGTGGTCTGAGCAAATCCGTTTTACACTGGGTGTAATGGGTTTTGACTCTGCCATCCTAACTGATGAGGAACCCTCAGCCATTACAAAAGAAAGCTTTGCATCTGAAAATTCTCATTATGAGAGATGGGAGTGATCTAACAAGCTGAGTTTGAACCTTATGAGATTGATGATGACAGAAAGTATTAAGCCATTGATGCCAAAGACAGAGAAAGTGAGGGAATTCTTATAAAAAATTAAGGAGTGTTCACAATCTGATTTGGCTGACAAGTTGATTGTAGGAAGTCTCATGAATGAGCTAACTACGAAAAAGTTTGACTGGTCTCAGCCAATCCATGATCATGTGACGCACATGTCAAATATGGCAGCAAAGTTATTGACCTTAGGAATGGATGTTCATGAGCAATTCTTGGTCCCATTTACCATTAACTCTCTACCTCTTGAGTTTAGCCAATTCCAGGTGAATTATAACACCATTAAAGATAAATGGAACTTTAAGGAAATAAAGACTATGCTGATTCAAAAAGAGGGAATATTAAGAAAGATGAAAGACCAAGTTGCGAACCTCGTAAATCTTGGAAATGCTAGTAGCAGCAAAGGAAATCCATGTAAGGACAAAAGAAAGGATAAGACTTCCTTTAAAGGACCTGAAAGTCAAATTCGGAAGGAGAAGAAGTGTTTCTTTTGCAAGAAAATGGGACACTTCATGAAAGATTGTTCGAAAAGAAAGGCATGGTTAGAAAAGAAAGATAACCATTGTATTTATGTTTGCTCTAAATGGAACCTTATAGACGTGCCTACTAAAACTTGATGGTTAGATTCTGGTGCTACTACTCACGTGTCATATTAAAGAGGGATTCAGTTCGATCCAACCCATAAGAGGGCCTGAGCAGTACTTTTTCATGTGAAACCGGATGAAGGCACTTATTGAAGGCATTGGGACTTACCAGTTGATCTTCGACACTAAGTTTCATGTGGATCTTGAACGGTGTCTCTATGTACATGAATGTGCTAGAAATCTTGTTTCCGTAAGTAGATTGAACAATTTAGGTTTTAATTTTAGGGTTGGACATGGTGTTTTCTCATTGTATCTAATGATACTTTTATGGTAGTGGTACTTTGTTTGATGCACTTTTTAAGTTCAATCTTGATTCAAAAAGTTTTTGAATCCCTATTTAATATTGAAAGTCGAGGCATTAAAGGTAGTGCATCTAATGAATGTTTTGCTTTCTTGTGGAATCAAAGATTAGGTCACATTTCCAAAGAAAGAATTATGAGGTTGGTAAAGAATAAAATTTTCCTCAATTAGATTTTAGTGATCTAGATATATGTATAGACTGCATTAAAGGAAAGCAGACTAAACATACGATAAAGAAACTGGCAAAAAGAAGCACTCAGCTTCTTGAGTTTATACACCAATATTTGTGGCCCTTTCGATGCTCCTTCATGGAGCGCTGAAAAGTACTTCATCACCTTTATTGATGATTACTGACGGTATGGATATACTTATCTAGTGCATGAAAAGTCCAAGTTTGTGGATGTCCTAGGGGTGTTCATTGACGAGGTGGAAAGGCCATTAGATGGAAAAGTAAAAGTAGTGATAACTAATAGAGGTGGTGAGTACTATGGAAAATTTAATGAAAGTGGACAATGTCCGGGTCCATTTGCAAAGTTACTTGAAAGTAAAGGTATTTGTGCGCAATACATGATCCATAGTACTCCTCAGCATAATGATGTTGCTGAGAGGCGGAATCGTACTCTTATAGAGATGGTTAGGAGCATGTTAAGTAATTGCTCTTTACCTCCTTCTTTGTGGATATATGAATTAAAAACTGCAATGTAATGTTTGTGCTAAACCGGGTTCCTATTAAGGCAATTCCTAAGACCCCTTATGAACTGTGGACTAGAAGGACATCTAGTTTAAGACATCTATGTGTTTGGGGTTGCCTAGCACAAGTAAGGCTATATAACCCACATGAAAAGAAATTTGATTCTAAGACTGTAAGTGGATTTTTCATTGGCTATCCTGAGAAATCTAAGGGGTACACTTTACTGTCCTAACAATAGTAGGAAAATAGATGAATCGGGAAATGCCTAGGTTTATTGAAAATGATGAAACTAGTGGGAGTGGTGAACTACGAAAGGTGGACATTATTGAAGTCCATGATGAAGTTCCTTCACCTGTAGTTCCACCTAAGGTAGTTGTTCCTATTGTTGCATTAGAGTCACACAATAGAAAAACGTAACGATGTGCCAATCCCACTAGATGAAAATATTGTTGATGAACCTGTTACAATTAAAGAAGAGAATAGTGAACCACAAATACCTTGAAGGCGATCTGAAAGAGAAAGAAGATCTGCCATTACAAATGATTACGTGGTTTATGCTATTGAAAGTGAATGTGACTTAAGCATGGTTGAAGCTCTGATATCATTCTAAAGAGCTATGGAGAGTGACAATTCCGAGAAGTGGTTTGATGCCTCAAAAGAAGAAATAAAATTTAAAGGTGATAATTATGTATGAGACTCAGTAGAGTTGCCTGATTGTTTCAAAATAGTTGGTTGTAAATGGGTCTTTAAGACTAAACGTGACTAGAAAGGTAACATTGAAAAATACAAGGCTCGCCTTGCTGATTCACCCATACTTTCTCTCCAGTTTCAAAGAAGGATTCTCGTAGGATTGTTATGGCTTTAGTGGCTCATTACGATCTTGAGCTTCACCAAGTGGATGTAAAAACCGCCTTTATAAATGGAGAACTTGAGGAGGAAGTATACATGGACCAACCTAAAGGGTTTGTGGCAACGAGAAAGGAAAATCCGGTATGTAAGTTGAGAAAGTCAATCTATGGACTAAAACAAGCTTCCCGACAATGGCATATAAAATTTAATAATACCATCACTTCATATGGTTTTGAAGAGATCATCGTTGATCGATGTATCTACATGAAGATCAGTGGGAGAAAATTTGTAATTTTAGTCCTATATGTTGATGATATTTTGCTTGCTCCGAATGATATGGGCATGCTACATGATATAATGAAGTATCTCTCTAAGAAATTTGAAATGAAAGATGTGGGTGAGGCATCTTATGTGATCGAAATAGAAATCTTTCAAGATATATCACAAAGATTGTTAAGTTTGTCTCGGAAAGGATATATCAATAAGATCTTAGAGAGATACAAGATGGACAAATACTCCACAAGGATAGCTCCAATTCAGAAGGGGGACAATTTCAGTAAAATGCAATGTCCTAAGAATTAATTGGAGCGTAAGGAAATGAAAAGAATTCCTTATGCATCAGTGGTTGGGAGTTTGAACTATGTTCAGACGTGTACTCAACCAGATATCAACTTTGCTATTGGAATGTTGGGTGGATATCACAGTAATCCCGAAAATGGACCACTGGAAAGCTGGAAAGAAGGTTCTCAGGTACTTGCAAGGCACCAAAGATCACATGCTTACATATAGGAGATCCGATCATCTAGAGGTCACTGAATATTCAGATTCAGACTATGCCGGATGCGTTGATAGTAGAAAATCGACGTTTGGCTATTTGTTCCTATTAAATGGAGGAGCAATATCATGGAAGAGTGAAAAGCAATATGTCATTTCTACTTCCACTATGGAGGCTGAATTCGTGGCATGCTTTGAGGCCACAATTCACGCATTGTGGCTGCGGAAATTTATCTCAGGGCTTCATATTATCGACAGTATAGAGAAGCCGCTGAAAATTTATTGTGATAATTCCACAGCAGTATTATTTTCAAAGAACGACAAGTACTCGAAAGATGCTAAGCACATGGAGTTAATGTACTTGTCTGTTAAAGAAGAAGTGCAGAAACATAGAGTGTCCTTTGAGCATATTAGGACGGATATGATGGTAGCGAATATGCTAACTAAAGGTTTACCACCCAAGGCGTTCAATGGCTATGTAGAACGTATGGATATTATAGACATAAGCTTGCTACCCTGAATGTGATATGATCATTATGTGTTTGACACTATGAATTCACTTAACATATGTTTCTGCTTATTGAGTATGTTATCAATAAAGTATGTGTATACACTTAAGGTTCAGAGATAGCATACAATTAATGTTTGAGAATTAAGATCCTTCTCATATAAAGTTTACACATTAAGAATTAAGATCCTTCTCATATAAAGTTTACACTTTATAAAGTTGGAATTGATGTGTGGTACATGGATGGGACCATATCGCATAATGATGTGCAACCACCATGATTCGGTTAATTCTTACTTTATTTAAAAGTAGGATGAACTTGATATAAACGCACACATTATAGTTATTAAACCCTTACGTCGACACAAATGTCAAGTGAGAGAATGTAAGAATATTTCTATTATTATATCACCTATGTCTCTATTGGTTTACTTATAACGTTCAAGTTCATGCTAAAATTATGAATTCTAACATTAAATACGATATCATGATGGATCAGTTTCGATTAAAGACGTTAAAGTTGGGGTGTATTGATAACCCTCCTCCCCTACCATATCAAATTATATGTATCTTTATATTATAGTGATCTCTCTTGTGTTATATATATATATATATTTGTGTGCATAATGTGACAATTAGATACATATATTTATTAAAAGCCACAACGAAAATATGTGACTTTATATATAAAATCACTAAAAATATGAATATATTTCGGGTATTCGGGTACCCGTCTGGTTCCCGGTTTGGGTACAAAAACATTTTAATTTAGGACCCATTCGGGTTTTCGCTCGGGTTCGGGTTGGTTCAATTCTAGGTTATTCGGTTCGGATCCGGATCGGGTTTTCTGGTCCGAGTTCTTTGCCCAACCCTACGCTATTATATTTTAATGACCTTATTGACCCGATTACAAATGAGCAGAAAATTGATCTTATAGAGAAGTTATTTGCCCAAGAAACATTAAACGCATTAAAGGAATAAGACCAATTAAAGCTTATTCTAGAGATGGTTATAGCTTGTCGTTCACCACCTCATGGAACTAAACAATTAGATTAGGATACTGGGCCGCAAAATACATATCTCGCCTTTCTTGTGACCACCCTGTTCAGGGACCTACGTTGGCAACACCTTTTGGCACAAGCTTGAAAGTTAAAAACTACATGAAAACTAAAACATTTCGTGTGGCAATGTTTATCAGGATGTCTGACAACCTGTCAAATGCAACATTACAAGCATACAAGCGAAGATAAAGAATGTCATGTATGTGGCATAGAAGAAGAATCTATAAATCACATGTTGTTTGAACGCCCTTCAGCAAGACAAGAGTGGACACTAGGGGTATTCCCTCATCTCCATCCATATTCCCTCGACCTTGGGGGGGAGGGGCACAGAAAATTGGAACAAGTGAGGTGTCACATGCTTTCCCTTGGTTTTATGGTATGTCTGTAAAGCAAGAAACCACCTTGTTTTTGGGAAATTTTGGAAACAAGCACACATACTTCTTGCGCAAGGTGAACAAAATTACACTAGAAATTGACCCACAAGCACCTGAAGAAACTGTGACTCCTGAGGCTAACCCCGTGAGTCCTTGGGTTGAAGAAGCGCATGTATTCCAAGTTGATGACTCTTGGAGTGTTGATGTTGATTTTAGTGGATATGGATGGACATACTGAATTGGAACCCACATATGTCTATGTGGATATCGAAGTGTACAAGCCAATAAATCTTCCCTCCACACAGAGTTGGAAGCACTGATGTGAGCTAGGAAATGTATGATTGCATCATCTACGATGGAGATTGTTTTTGCAACGGATTGTATGCAACTGACCTCGATGGTATTTAACCTAGAAGAATTGCTAGCATTTATGTCAGAACTTGAAATTTTCCAATCTTTAAGAAATGTTTTCCCTTCGTTTCATATTTTCTATATTTTTAAAATTTTGAATGTTGTTGCAGACAATCTTGCCAAACGGCAAGGTTAAAAATCTAATTACTACCCATATAAGAACCACAGTTGCCCCGCTCCCCGTATTAATGATTGACGGTCTGGAAACTTAATAAATGAATTTTGACGAAAAAATATATTAAAAAGAAAAGTTGCATTGGTTTCGTCTGTCCCGCATGCGGTTTTTGTTGTACACCTATTATAAAGTGGTTCACATACCAGTTATAATTTAACTATTTATTATTTATTATTTTTTGAAAAAGTTGTACACTTTTATAGTATAAATTTATATGTATACTTAAAATTTAGTGAAGTTAAGATGTATTTATGAATTTTACCCAATAATATAATTATAATTATACTGGAGATGGATACATTAACCGGAATTAAAATATCGAAAAAATTGAACGGAATAAAAATGAACCAAATTTTTAAAATGGCTACTATTTTTAGATAATCTAAATAACTGAAATGAAGAAAACCAACCAAAATATTTTGGATAGGCAAAAATATCTAAAATAACAAAAGTACCTAAAATTACTAAAAAAATACGTGAAATAGCAAAAACTACCAGAATATCTGAAAATTTTAAAAATATATGAAGGCCCATCCCTAAATCATATACGGGAATATATATAATTTTAGAAACATTTTTATCCTTCAATTTGTGGTATCAAATAAATATATATTATTTTATTTATTATATTGATAAAACAAAGTTTTTTTTACCAATGAGCACATTTATTGTGAGAATGAGAAAAATTTATGAAATTTTTGTGAGGTCCACTCAATTGTTACCATTCACAAGTATTCTCGAAGAAGCGGTGCATATTTTGGTTTTTTAATCATGACTATAAAACTCATAAGTACGGTATTAGTTTGTGAAGGAAATAGATGACATGCCCGCAACAGTAATTATGCATGCTAATCGCTTTGTTAGAAGTCTGTTTGATGTATTTTTGTATTAAACTAAAAAACTGAGAAA
>OVAN01004053.1:0-26997 GCA_900406275.1 Anastatica hierochuntica
AAACACATACTAAATTATGCTAAAAATGCGTTAAATTATGAACACATCAAGTAGTCATCAGCGTCAAACAGAAAATAGGTTTCATGATATGATTACAGATGCATTTCAGGAAACATCATCTGCATTTGATGAAAATGCTACATTTGTTGATGTTCCAAATTATGAGGAACCGAACTTAGATGCTAAATTTTTTTTATCATATGTTAGACGATGCGAATCAATCTATCTACGATGGATGTAGAGAAGGTCAGTCTAAATTATAATTGGCATCTAGGATGATGACGATTAAAAGTGATTACAACTTACCTGAGAATTGCATAGATGCATGGGCTGATTTAATTAAAGAGTATTTGCCTGCGGATAATAGTTCGGCTGAATCTTGTTATGCAGTTCAGAAATTGGTTTCTAGTTTTGGGTTACCATCCAAAATTATTGATGTATGCATCGAGAACTGCATGATATTTTGGAAAGATGGTGAAAAGTTCCAAGAGTGTCGCTTTTGTGGGAAAGTAAGATATCAACCTACAAGTAGATATGTGTACCATTTCAACGAATGTGGTACTTGCCAATCACGGACAGGCTGAAGCGTCTATATTTTTATGAAAAGACAGTGGCTACCATGAGATGGCCTGCACAACATAAAACTGGAGATGGAGAGATTACATATCCGTCTGATGCAAAAGCATGGAAACACTTTCAAATGGTATACCCTGATTTCGCTAATGAGTGCATAAATGTGTATCTTGGTTTGTGTACAGATGAGTTTAGTCTATTCGGAATGTTCGATATAAACTACTCACTACGGCCTATCATCTTGATGCCATAGAATCTCCCACCGAAAATGTGCATGTAGAAGGAGTTTTTGTTCATGAGAATTTTAGTGTCCGATCCTAAGCACCCGAAGAAATCGTTAGATGTTTTCCTTCAATTGTAGCAGTTATGGTATGCAGGAGTTCCTACGTTTTAACAATCACAACAGAGGAATTTTAAGATGCTTATGGTTCTTATGTGGACCATCAGCGATTTTCCCACATACGGTATGCTATCTGGGTGGACAACTCATGGAAGGTTTTCATGTCCTTACTGTGCACATCAATCCAGCACATTTCAACTTAAGCATGGCTGTAAACTTTGCTGGTTTGATTTTCATCATCGAATTCTTCCAACGTCCCATCCTTCCAGGAGAAACAAGAAATTGTTCACGAAGAACAAAGTTGTGAAGCTTTCTACCCTAGTGTATATGAGTGGTGATGCTATCTTGGAGAAAATCGAGTATTATGATGCTCAAGAAACCATAAGGCGTGGCGAAAATTGACATAGTAAAGCAAACATGCCCGATGGATATTTGGAAAGTCATAATTGGCATAAACAAAGCATTTTCTGGTAGCTCTCTTACTGGAAAGATCAATTGGTTTGGCACAATCTTGATGTGATGCACATCGTGAAAAAATCTTTTGACAATATCATGCATACGCTTCTCAATGTGCAGGGTAAGTCGAAAGAAAATGTCAAGTCTAGACATGATTTGGTCGACATTTGTGCCAGAAACGAGTTAAATATTATAAGGGATGGAAAATTATCAGTACCTAGCTTCTGATTAACAGATGCATTGAAGATAACACTATTTGATTGGGCAGAATCTTCCATAAAATTTCTAGATGTGATGCACACCGTGAAAAAATCTTTTGACAATATCATGCATACGCTTCTCAATGTGCAGGGTAAGTCGAAAGAAAATGTCAAGTCTAGACATGATTTGGTCGACATTTGTGCCAGAAACGAGTTAAATATTATAAGGGATGGAAAATTATCAGTACCTAGCTTCTGATTAACAGATGCATTGAAGATAACACTATTTGATTGGGCAGAATCTTCCATAAAATTTCTAGATGGGTATGTTTCAAATTTCTCAAGGTGTGTTGAGCAGGGACAAAAATTATCAGGCATTAAAAGCCACGACTACCATGTATTTATGTAGTGGTTCTTACCTTTTTTACTACGCGAGTTACTTCCGCGGCATGTACACTAAGCTATAGCGGGTAATTTAGCAAAAATTTACAATCAATATAATTATATATCTTATGTATATTAAGTACTCTCAATTGTTTGAGTTTTAGGCATCAGACTACTTTTCCGTGATTTATGTGCTCGGACATTGACTGAGGATCAAAATGCGAAGATGGAAAGTAATATTTCATTACTGCTTTGCAACATGGAAAAAAAATTTCCCTTGTCATTCGTCGGTGTTATGGAGCATCTCCCGGTTCACCTCCCGTACGAAGAATCACTTGTCGGCCTTGTGTATTTCAGATGGATGTATCCGTTTGAGCGATTTATGAGATACCTTAAAGGGAAAGCCAAACACCTTGCGAGAGTCAAGGGCTCGATCGTCTCCGGAAGTTTAACTGAGGAAACTTCTCACTTTACTCAATATTACTTCAGCCCAACTATTCCAACCAAGAAAAATAGACTTCGGCGATATGAGGATGACGGCGTAGCACCTACGTACAATGTTCCGGATGTGCCTTACATCTATTCACAAATTGGGCGACTTGCAGGGAAGGTCAAGGAGGTTTGGTGGGAAGATTTTGCATACTGTCACAGTGCCCACACGTATATTTTATATAATTGTGATTTCGTGCAACCGCTTGAGAGGTACACATGTAATTAAAGTGCTTATTTAATATTAGGTACATAAGTATATTATACTAAACAACCAATTAATTAATTATTGCAGCTTATTCGATACACAAATTCGTGCGTCTCATCCTAATTTTTCGGAAAAGGAGTATGAGAAGTACAAAGACAGATATTTTGCTAAGTGAATACAATTCTATGTAAGTATTTACAACGGTTTTGCGTTGAACATATATTAATAACTCACAAACATTATAATTAGTTCAAGTGAACAATGGTTATGGAGATGTTCCGTTCCCCTTTGGTTCTACGAACTCGTTCAAAGTCCTATTTCCAAGATAGTCAGAGCACCAATGTATCTCACTCGTGGGTATACATTTCATACGTATCAACATGGATCTGAGAGGTCAACTGCAAATTACGAGATTTACGTACGTGGGGAAACAGAATTCTACGGAGTGATTAATCAAATTTTAGAAGTTAGTTACCCGAGCCTTTTGAATCTGCGATGCGTATTATTCAGGTGCGACTGGTATGACCCAACAGTTGGTCGAGGCGTTTGTGTGGACAATTTGGATGTTAAAGACATAAACGCTAATAGAAAGTATAACAAATTCGAATCATTTGTACTCGCATCGCAAGCAGAGCAATTGACGTTCGTCCCATATCCACGAATAAGAGAAACACGTGAGCAATGACTTTCTATCATCCATATCAGTCCAAGGGGTCGTATAATCGGAGCTGAAGACGATATTGTGTTGCAAGAAGGTAGACAAGCAGAAGAGTCGGCTACTCCGATTGAATCCACCGAGGATGTCACACATGTTGACTCATCAGCACGAGATCTGGAGGATGTACAGTCAAACGACAATGACGACACTATGCTTGAATCAGACGAGGATAATGATGACGAAGAAGAAGAATCTGACGACGAAGAAAATTTCATATATGTATCTGATAATGAAAAAAGATCTGATGATTGATGTTAATTATATTAATTATGTATGTATAATTAATAACTACTCAAAGTGTTTGTATAAAAGTAAAAATAATGAAAGAATTGTTACCGAAAATAAAAAAGGAAAAATAACTTTCCGTAAAAGAGTTTTATAATTCCATATCAACGTAAGATTTAATTTTTTTATTTTCAGATATTTTCAAATTCCTCACAATATCTACACACTATACCCTAAATTTTTAAAGATACTTCAAAAACTTTGCGAGTAACTTGCATGGGATCCTTCGCAATTTCCTCGCAAATTTTTGGGAAAAAATTGCAAGGAAAGTGTAGGGGTTTTGCGAGGAAACAAAATCCTATGTATACCCCCATTCTCTCATTTCATTTCACACCAAACTTCATCTCTCTACAATCTCTCTCTCTCTCTCTACACTCTCCAACAACATCTTAGAAAAAAGGTTAGTATTTAAATTTTTTCTATTATTTTGTTAATAATTAGTTAATAGGATAGTTAGAATTTCTAAGCAATATATTTAGGTTATTGAGAAAGAAATTTGATTTAGATATTTAAAATTCTTTAATAAACATCTAAATTGTTAACTTTATATAAATTTAAATAAATAAATTTCTAAAATAAAAAATATTATAAAATTATAAAAATTTGTTAATTAATTAAAACATATAAATTTAAAATATAGATGGACTAGAACTCTTATCAGGTCTTCCTACAACAGTCTCTGAGGTCTACGTCTAGTACAAGTTCGGGACGAGTCCCTAACTCCGTAACATCTACCGCATTTCTGCCGTCTCTGGAGTCTTCTTAGCAGCCACCTCAGCAAGCACCACCGGGTCCGCCACCATCAACAGCGGCGATTACCCTCGACGATCTATTTTGGAATCTCGCTCAAGCGTCTTTGACGTTGTTACACCCCGAGCGATCTGCAGAGACACTTTAGTAATTCCAAACAATTAATTTATTTTAAATTTATATCAAATATATATGTTTTTCACTAATCATTTAATTTTTTCTTTGTTTTAGATTCGACGAAGACAAGTGCGTCGCTGCTTTCATTTTGAAGATTTTCGAGCGCCACTATTTGGCGGCCTACACTAGCTGGAACAAGACTCCGCAAATCACTGTCAATGAATGGTTCATCTCGTTCATTATTGGTAATTTTTTAAATTTTAATTTTTTCCTTTTTAAATTAATTATTTTTCAACTACTAACTTTTATTTTTTGTTTCAGCAAACATACAATTGGAACTACTCGATCACCGAGATGCTCCGAGATGAGTTTGAGAAAAAAATAAAAGTGCGGCTCCCGAACCAAGTCAGCCGTTGGAAGTTGAAGTGGAAGAAAAATAGGGACACGAAGTCCGTGTGGATGGACCCGGACGTTTGGGCAGGACACGAAAACGCACAAGGTGAAGAGCGACCGCTGTACGTCGGCATGGAAGAACCCTGAGACACAACAAAACGATGTGACACACCAGGACGACCAACACTCTTTTAGGGCGAAAGCCCAAAAAACCGTAAGTCTTTTTTTTTCTTCTTTTTTTTATTTATAATTATTAGATTACTTATGCTAATTAAAATTGTTCAACTGTTAAATAAGGCTTATACTACAAAGTCTGACACCTTGATTTCCTAGCTATGCTAGAAGAGACGAAGCGGAGGTCGGACGGGAATTTTGTGGATGCGAACTCTGAGCGCCTCTTCAACGAGGTCACCACGCGGATAAATGCGGCCGAGATAGAGATGACGATGGAGAACCCATATAGCTGAGCCCAATTCGGAGGTCTTTCGCAGTTCGAGAAGAACTGCATTTTCCATGAGGTTATTAGTCATAGATTTTTCATATGAAAATAATAGGAAATTTTTTTTAAATATAAGATATTATTATTATTTTATATTGTAGTTCATTCTCCGGTTGAAAGTCCGGTTTTTTGGCGTTGGTTCACTGCAGTCAGAGGCTTCCTCAGCCGCTTCCGGTTTTCAGCATCGTCCCCGCGCCAACTCGGCCGAGCTTGAAGCGAAGCTGCAGCGGGCAGAGGATTTTCTAGTGGAGACTCAAACAGAGGTAACCTTCTACAAAGAGAATGTTAACTCTCATACTGCACTTTTCGATTTTATGGCGGAATCGAACCCCGCGTTCGCAGCCTTCTATGCGCAGCAGGAGGAGCAGCGGGACCAAAATTAGATTTTTGGTTTTATTTTATTTTGTTTTTGTAAACATTTTAAAAATATTTAAAAAATTTAAATGTTAATCTCAATTTTTTTTTAAAATTTTATTTTAAATGTATAATATTTTTTATTTAATATATAATTTTTTTAAAAAAAATCTTAACTTGCTAGGAAATTATGAGAGATCGTCACAAATTAACGCAAATTTTTGCTAGGAATTTGCAACGATCTCTCGCAATTTCCTAGCAAAAATTTGCTAGGAATTTGCTAGGAGCACTCACAATATCCTAGCAAGTTATTGCTAGGAAATTGCGAGAGATCCTCGCAAATTTCAAGCAAAATTTTGATAGGATATTGCGAGTGATCCCTCGCAATTTCCTCGAAAAATTTACAAGTGTTTTTAATCGAACTTCACTCACAAAACTGCACTCGCAATTTCCTCGGAAATTTGCTAGGAGTTGACAAAAAAAAACTTTTCCTCGCAATTTTGCGAAGAAACTGTGAGTGAAATGACTTTGCGACTTTTAATCGCAAATTCCTCGCAAAACCTTTGTTTTCTTGTAGTGGATGCAGGAACTGAAGCTTGTAGGTGGATACCTTGTGACACAATCCGTTGATGTTGGAGAGCTTGCAAAATTGCATTGAGAGTTGGTCTTGTTTCAACCATCTCTACCTTGAAGTCACTCTTCAAGGCATTGAGATTTGGCTTCACTTTTCAGTGTGCGTTTTCAAGCCAGTGATGCGCATCTCCATGTCAAGACTACGGTTCAATGAGACACGGGCATGTTCAACAGGATTGGAGTCCTTGAACTGAGCACTGCCGAGACCATAAATGGTCTTCTTACGTGTCTGACGCTAAAAAAGGAAAAAATGAAAACATAAATAACCAAACAGAATAAACTATACATAAACAGAAATAGCCAATGACAACAAACAAATGTTAATCGAAAGAATCAACAAACTATACCACGAAAATAATCGTGACTATTTCGTGGCTATTGTACCCATGAAATATTTCGTGGCTAATCGTGACTTGCTTTGTCACGATTTTACCATGAAATGCCATATTTTTTTCGTGACACATTTGTGATTATTTTCATGACCATTTTTTCAAAATTTTGAAACGAAATGTCACGTTACACGATTCATGATTTTTTCAAAACTATTTCTTGGCTTTTTTCGGTTAGCCACAAAAATTTCGTGACAGTCAATCTGGTAGCAATATCATTTTTTTCTACTAGTGTGTAGATATAGCAAATTAGACATATCAGACAGGTGACTTGCGTCTAAGAAGCCTAAGTCGTAGCATATTCAGAATTATGGGCTGTGCAGATCAATCCGATGCGGGTTGCAATTTGTTCATATATATGTTTAATTTAATGGGTTTAATGGGTTTATAGACCCACATGCGAGCCAATCATTATTTGATTTCAAACGATTATTCTATACTATAACTTGAATAATTGATTCTAAATGTTTTTACATGTTTGTGTGATTTTGAAAATGTATAATATTGGAGTAACAATGATAAATCTCTGCATGACGTCACAAGAACTCCATAAATCTTTTATCTTTTTTTTTTGTCAAACCAAATTTCATTCAAACTTAACTAACAGCACCTCCACAGAGGAAGGATGCATAAGATACGGAGCTAAACAAAGCAAAGCAAAAGAGCACCAAACTGATCGTACAAATGATAAAATGAAAACAATTACCAAAGCTCAAATGAAGACATAGGGATAAGAGGGAGCTAGCAAACTGAACCAAAGGAACGTTCAGACTAAAACAACCGGGAAGGGAACCATCGGAGTTGAAGTCCAAGCTAAACCAAACTAAAACATTATCATCCTTTGTTTCCAAAGAAACCTTCAGACTAAAGCATTCGGCTAAAAATGCAAAGATGACACAAAGATGACGGTTAAATAGGAGAATTTCACCGACTTGGAGAACTCCAATCCATGTCATAGAGAGATGAGCGAATGGGCTGTTTTTCAACACCAGAGATGATCATCTTCCCTACATTACAATTATTTCCATCGAGAGGGAAAGTGATATGACATAAAACTCCATAAGAGAGTAAACATGAAAAATATTATCAAAATACTTACAAGACAAATAATCATCAATGAACTACATGCTCATCAATGAAAGCAAATGAGACCACACTTCCATCAAACAAGGCTTGTGAATCCACTATCTAAAAGACTATAGAAAAGCGATTAGTAGAAAAAACCAAACCCTTTAGAAATGATTATTGTTGGATCGATCGAATTAAGAACACAAGTTATTCACTAAGTATAGCTCTCTTATTGATTGACAAAATTGCTCAAAACTCAACTACAAACTCTCAAAGACTCAAATTCTTAAAGCTCTCTAAAACTCTCACAAAAGTCATGCCATATCTCGGCACTTTAGTTTAAATACTAAGACAAATCCTAAAACCTAATAAAATAAACACAACTTTTATTTCCTAGATAACTCCTAGATAAAACCTTTCCAAAATCTATTAGGATTTAGGCAACTTGAGTGCCAAGTTTTCTTCAAGCTTAAACAACATTCTCCCTCTTAAGCTTAAAATCTTCATCCTTAAGCTCATGAACACCGACAAGAGCTCTCATTTCTCTAAACTTGATCCTACCAAGTGCCTTCGTCAAAATGTCTGCTCTTTGCTCACTTCCAAGAATATGCTCAACTGTTATTAGACCATTTTCAACGCATTCTCTTATGAAGTGATACCTTGTGTGAACATGTTTGCTTCGACCATGAAACACTGGATTTTTTGTGAGTGCTATGACAAATTTATTATCAATCCGTATGACTACTTTCTCGCACGAGATTCCAAGGATCTCACTCTGTAGGTCCTGTAGCCATATTGCCTATCTCGCTGCTTCTGTTCCAGCCATAAATTCTGCTTTGCATGATGACAAGACAACTGTCTCTTATTTCTCGGAGCACCAGATTATTGGACTTTCTACAAGATAGAACACATGACCAGTGGTGCTCCTACCATCATCTGGATCAACATTGTGACTACTGTCACTGAAGCCAACAAGCCTCGGTACCTTTGTGGCCGTGTATTTAAACCTCAAGCCATAAGAGATGGTTCCTTTTAAATACCTCAAGCACTGTTTCATTGCCACTCCATGAGGTTCTCTCGGACTTTTCATATACCTGCTAAGCACCCCTACATAATATGATAAGTCTGGTCTTGTGTGCAGAAGATACCTGAGACATCCAATGACCCTCCTATAGCTCGTTGCATCTATTTCCTTCTCCTCTTGAAATTTCGCCAACTTCATTCCTGAATCCGTCGGACTTTGAGTCATGTTACAGTCACTCATTCTCGAATCTTCCAAAATCTTCAAGGCATAACGTCTTTGGCTTAAGATTATTTCTCTTCCTTGTTGTATGACTTCAATCCCAAGATAATAAGTTAGTTTGCCAAGGTCACTCATTTCAAATTTAGAAGCCATCTCCCTCTTAAATTCGACAATGATACTCACATTTGTTCCTGCAACAAACAAGTCATCAACATATACAACAACTAGAAGAGAATCCTCTCTTACCTTCTTACAATATATCGATGGCTCTGTCATGCATCTTTTAAACTGTAGCTCTTGAAGAATATGATTCAGTTTCTCATTCCAAGCTCTAGGAGCTTGTTTCAAACCATACAAGGCCTTTTTCAGCTTATAAACCTTGTTCTCGCTTCCTTTGACGATGAAACCTTCTGGTTGGCTAACGTACACAGTTTCTTTTAATTCTCCATGAACGAATGCCGTTTTCACATCAAGATGATGTATCTACCATCCTTTAGAGGCTGCAAGATTGATTAACAACCGAGTGGTCTCGATACGAGCTACAAGAGCAAACACTTCTTCAAAATCAATCCCATATTGTTGCATGTATCCTTTAGCAACGAGTCTAGCTTTCTGTTTGTTGACACTTCCATCAGAGTTTCTTTTACGCTTAAAAACCCATTTTAGCCCAATAGGTTTGACTCCTTCTAGAAGTTCGACCAAAGTCCACGAATCAAGCTTGGAGATTAATGCAATCTCATCTTCGCACGAGGCTGTCCAATCTTTTGATCTCCGAGCTTCTTTAAAACTTAATGGTTCATCGTTCAGAATCATGAGTAACCTCATTCCCTCTTCTTCCGCCAACAGCAAGTAATCATCGAGATATTTCGGTCGCTCTACCTGTCTTTGTGACCTTCTTACGGGTTCAGGCTGTGTAAGAGCTGGAACTCCGAAGTTTGATTCAGCTATATCTCCGTCGTCTCTTCTGTTTCCTTCATTGTGATCAGTTTCTGCACCAGTTTCGCTTGCATCAATGGTATTTTTGGAGTCATATTCATTGTGCTCTTCTTCTGGTTATGTTTCTTGTTCTACGTCACCATTATTTTCGACATACTCTGTTTCATGGATCGTGCTCTCTCCATCAATGATCCCATGATTTCCGGGAGTTCCAAGAGTGATTTTAAAATTCCCAAATCTTTCTTTCTCGGCACTTAAGCCTCTCCAATTCCACCCCTTTGACTCATCAAAGACAACATCTCGACTAACAATGATTTTTTTTCGTTTGTGGATCGAGCATACGGTAGGATTTTGAGCCTGGTTCTGTGCCTAAATGAACAAGAATCCGTGACCTGTCATCAAGCTTTTTTAGGTGTTGTGATTCAGTTTTAGCAAAACCGATGCATCCAAATATTTTTAAGTGACTAACATTCGACTTCCTTTCGTAGAAGTACTCATAGGGAGTCTTGTCTTTCAGTGCTTTCGTAGCTACCCTGTTAAGTAAGTATGTCGCGTTCCTCACTACTTCCCCCCATAACACATTCGGTACTGACATGTGTTTCATAATGCTCCTTGTCATTCCCATAAGAGTCCTATTTCGCCATTCTACGACTCCGTTTTGTTGTGGAGTATAGGGTGTTGTGAGATGACTCTTGATTCCAGATTTATTGCAGAATAAATTGAATTCATGTGACAAGAAATATCCTCCTTAATTTGTTCTGAATGTTTGGATGTTCTTTCTAGAGTCTCTTTCAACTAGATTCTTGAAGGTTCTGAACTTATTAAGTGCATCACTCTTCTCCTTTAGCAATGCAGTCCACATATATCTTGAATAATCGTCGATAAGGACGAACACATACTTATTTCCTTCAGCTGTGTTCGGTGAGATTGGTCCGCAAAGATCGCCATGCACGAGTTCTAGCACTCTATTTGCTCGATATGAAGTTGAAGTTGGAAAAGGTTGTTTTGCTTACTTGCCAAGCAAACATGATCCACACACTTCCTGTTCCACAATCATCTTCGGCATTCCTATGACAATTTCTTTCTTGATCATATTCTTCATTGTTTCAGGATTCACATGACCCAATCGTGCATTCCATGTACTAGTCTCTTTTGCCGTGGAGGAGAAGAGACATGTTGTGTCTCTTATCGTCATTCGTACTTTATACATCCTGTTCTTAGAGCGATGGGTATTAACGATCATCTTACCCTCTTGATCATACATTACTAATTGTTCTCCTCGCATTCTTACATCACAACCAGCCTCCGTTGCTTGTCCCAAACTGATAATATTGCTTTTAAGTGCTGGAATGTTGTACACGTCATTCATCATTCGCGGTTCACCATTCTTATCCATAAATTCGACTACCTCTTTTCCTTTAATGTCAATCCTTGAATCATCACCAAAATGGACCTTTCCAGTGATGGTCTCATCGATGCTTATGAATTATTTCTTATTACCACTCATGTGGTTACTAGCTCCATTGTCTAAGTACCAAATATCGTCATCTGCTTCACTTGTTTCGTACTTCTTAGGCAAGATTTTCTCTTCATTCAAATAGACCTCTTCGCACATCATTAGTTCATCAGCTTCTTGTGTATTCTTTTGTGTGTCTTCTTGTGCTTCTTGGAGCTTGAGTAGACGATCCGGACATTGTGATGCAAAGTGTCCAATTTTATCACACCTGAAGCAAGTGATCTTTGAGAGATCTCGCAGACCATAGCTCTAATTATTTCTTCCTCGACCCCTTCCTCTGAAGAAACCTCGACCACCACTACGACCCCTTCCAGTATATGAATCACCGCCGCGATTCTGCTGTGATGGTTGAGAATCCATATTAGCATACATAAGTTTGCTTTGGTCCTCTTGTTCATTTTCTTCTTCCGTTATCCTTTCTTCATATGTCTTTAATCTACCCACGATATCCTCAAAACTCGTGGTTTTGAGGTCCAAGACTTGCTCCAAAGAGTCCACAATATGTATATATTTCTTTCGAGGAAGACTTTTGAGGAACTTCTTCACCACTTTCGACTCTTCTATCTCTTCTCCTAGAGCCGCAGACTTTGATGTTATCTCAGAAACCTTGCCAACGAACTGATCTATCGTCTCTGTGTCTTTCATTCTCAGACGATCAAATCAGCCATTAACGTTTGTAACCTTTCCTCTCTAACTCTCTCTGCCCCATGTTTCTCGTTTTAATAGCCTCCCAAACCTTTTTTGCAGTGCTAAGTTCTCGAACTTGTAAGATAAGGGCTTCAGGTATTGACTCAAAGATTAATGCTATAGCTATTTTATTCTTCTCTGCATCGCTATTTCCTGTGTCAATTGTATCCCATACTTTGTGAACTCGTAGAAGAACTCGCATACGAATTGACCATACAGTGTAGTTTGAAGAGGTGAGCATCAGACACTTGAGAGAGGCACTTCCACCCTCTTTTGTTTTATCGGTTGAAGAACCTAGGGATATCGGCGTGATATCTCCCATGATTCAGAAAACAGAGTCTCGGTAAAACAAGGAACATAGTTGCGATGAACCAAAGAAAAGAAAACAGAGAATGTTTGTTGAAATCGATTTCAAGGTTTTGGTTTTGAAGCTCTGATACTAATTGTTGGATCGATCGAATTAAGAATACAAGTTATTCAATAAGTATAGCTCTCCTATTGATTGAGAAAATTGCTCAAAACTCAACTACAAACTCTCAAAGACTCAAGTTCTTAAAACTCTCTAAAACTCTCACAAAAGCCATGCCATATCACGGCACTTTAGTTTAAATACTAAGAGAAATCCTAAAACCTAATAAAATAAACAAAACTTTTATTTCCTAGATAACTCCTAGATAAAACCTTTCCAAAAACTATTAGAATTTAGGTAACTTGAGTGCCAAGTTTTCTTCAAGCTTAAACAACAATTATCGCATCGAGACCGTAGCAGAGCATGCAAACTGCATTAAAGGGGAGTTAAAAGGTGAAGAGGTACCACCAGTGAACATAAAAAAGGTGAAAAAGACTCAAAAGGGCAACAAAAGGGAAGAGCTCATATCTAAAATTTGAAAAAGTGAAAAAAATGATGCAGAGAGAGAGTAACATGGTAAACTTTAAGGAGATATCTGGCAGAGTACCAAATACGGTTGAAACGCAAATTTGAACCAAAAAGTTTAATGGATATGGCAGTTGCGGTAGAGAAGGTGTTTTTAGCGGTGGCTCGGGAGGAAGCCTCAACACAAGATGAGGGAACATAGCCGTCTGAAGAGGAGGGGAAGTAATCATGGAGACTATAACACTATTATTTACCATTTTTAGTTGGAATTTCACTTATTTATTTGCAGGTTTTAAATGTTTTTTCGACCTCTAGAGATAGTTTTCTCTTATTTGTGATTTTAGGGACTAATTAGGTTAAATCATCAAAAAGGATGGAGAAACATGATAATTGGACCTTATTCATATTACCAAGCAAGGCTAATTGACGGAACAAGAAGACAGAAGCTCGAACACTTCAGTTTTGCATTTTACCAATCTGGATAGATTCTCAGCATCACACAGATTGGCACGAACGAAGGTCTTCCCTTCTTTGGACTGAGCTGGAATTTGGTCAGAAGTTGTTATTTTGAGTTAGTTTTCAGATGCAAGTGGTTTGAAGTCATTTGGAGCTGTGACCGAGGAGTTATAGTTGTTTAAGCGAAGACACATCTTTCTGTCTCAAAAATGAAGCAAGTGGAGCAAGATTGAAGCTGTGACCGGGTGAAGTAGATGCCACCACCGCTGAGTGCCAATTTTTGGTACACTCCAATGATAGAAGTGTTTAGACCAAATATCTCCTATTTGGTAAAGGCCTATTAACTTTAGGCACGACCCGTCAAGGGAAAAACACTTAAGAAATAAATAAGTTAAAAGTTCAGCTTTCAGCGGAGGGTGAGATCACGCAGAAAGCTGCGGAATGAGTCAACGAGGAAAAAGTTGGAAGTTATGAGAATATAGGAGGAGTTCTCGGGGGCAGTCACAACTAACTTCTATTTATAGATTAGCTATAAAAAGAAGAAGAAATGAACGATGGAAGGATCCGACGAATTAGACCTAAAATCACATTAAGAATAACTTTCTTTGTAATCCCATTTTGATTTTGATTTACCTTGTAACTTCCGTGACTTTCATATCCTAAATACATACTTATTCATCTTTAGTTCAACACGGGATTCTCCCACGGACATCTTTTCTCATCCAACTCATCAACGAATTCTAAGTATGGATTTTAGCATCAACATTTTGGCGCCGTCTGTGGGGAGAGAGACAATTGATTCCCTCACTCAGTCGAGTAAAGATGGATTCTAACCAAAGGGATTCGAACCAACCCGAGTCTGCATCCCAAACTCCGCGCCTCGCTCACCAATCAGTTATAGTTCTAAACCTCCAAATCACGAGCCACACTACCCTGAAGAACATAATGAACCTCAACGTCTAGGAGAGACTCATCTTAACTGCAGAGATATCAAATCAGATCATCAGGTTTCAGACCAGGTGTTAACACAACTATCCAAAATCCGCCAGATGATGTTATAGTTGGTGAACATATACCAAGACAACGAACGTCGAGTTCATCAAATGGCATCTCGACAACAACGTTACGACCATTAAATTGAAGAGGTAACGAGATCGACATTGAGACCTCATCAACGCCGAAATTCTAGCGTTACCTTTGGTGACATCGCAACCGATCCATCGTTCCCTCGTGGTCGACTAAACTTCTCACTTGCCAGCGTGGCAGCTGGAAATCAGGGAGCCTCATTCGAGACCCCTATCCTGAATACTGCCCATACATTCCTTCCCCAGGCCACTCTGGCTATGGGAACCCACATCGCTAACACCAGTACAATGCCAACGCAAGTACCTAACTTAGTGTTAGTATCAGACCGAGACATCCCTCCAACTCCACCGATATTCAGGTCAGGGGAAGCCTCAGATCGTATCCCAGGAGGAAAATCAGCCTCCATCCATCAAGCGCATATGCGACTTTTAAACATCGACACTCAGACCCACTCGGAGGCTGAAAACTCAGGTTTTTTGAATTCTTCAGCTAACGACCATGCCCTAGGAACCCAAAACAATGAGCCTAGGACTCGATAGATGTCTCTATTGCCACAATCAACGAGGACTGACCTTGATGATCCACTCTAGAATCCTCCAAGGATGGACAACCAGATGACTCATGAGAACTCCATCCCTCCGCAGTTAGAGGAATCTGAGGTTAGTCGCATATACATGGAGAAAATGAATGCTGCTCTCCTAAAGCTGAACGCTCAAGTCAACCGTGCCACAAGTTCAGCCCCCAAAATTAAAGGAATAATTGAAGAGACTCGAGGAACCCCTTTCACTGATAGGATCGTAAATTCCTATGTAAGGGAGACGAGAAAGATCAGTATCCCAGAATACGATGGGACTTCTGATCCTAAAGCACACTTAAGATCCTTCAGACTTTCCATTGTCAAAACTCACTTTACCCGTGAGGAATGCGAAACAAGATACTGCCAAACATTCACCGAGAACCTGACATGGGCAACTCTCTACTGGTATTCAGGTCTTAAACCGAATTCAGTCGATAACTTCAATCAATTAACCAACACTTTCATAAAGCAGTACTCGACTCATATCAAGAAACAAGCTTCCGAGGCAGATATGTGGAAAACTAGGCAAGGAGTAGGTGACACTCTTTGAGTTTACATAAATAAATTCAGAGCAGTTAGAACCAAACTCTCGATCCCTAATGACCAAGTAGCTATCGAATCCCTTCAAAGAGGCCTCTGGTTCTGGTCAGAGTTAACGATCAATGTTCCCTCAACAATCGATGATGCACTTCATAGAGCATCTAGATTTATTAACACTAAAAGAGAAAACCGCAGTCTTGGATAAAATCCATAAGAAGCGACAAAGCATTTTGAAGGCAGAGCATCATGATTCTAAGTCCTCCAAAAAGAAGAGTAACCCACGAAGCAATCAAACCCAGGGGGAACAAGCATACACCGTCGATCAAACACGACAAGAGAAAAGCCCCCTGGACAAAGTCCTATGATGAAAACAAGTTATGTTCCTATCATGAAAGAAAGGGACATTCCACATAGGAATGCTGAGACCTCCAACGTTAGCTATGAGCAAAGTTTCCCGCTGGAGAAATAAAAGACGTGGAGCTCAAGAAACTTCCCCGTTTTCAAAAGAGAGTCACCCCTAGAGAAACATCACCATCGAAACAGGACAGGTCTCCTGAAATGGAAACTGATTCTCCCCCTCGAGCTCCAAAGAAAAGGATTGACATGATTCTTGGAGATCGCCCCCTTGGGAAAAATGCTCGAACATGCTCGCCAACCATCCCTGATGGAACGATAGCTGTCATGTTCGAAAGGGCTCTCAAGTCGCAAGCTCCTAACACAAGAATCGACTACATCCTTGGTGGATCAGATATTTGGTGAGACTCCATAAACTCAATCAAAGGCCCCCTATGGAAGGCAGGGTCCAATGTTCAACCGAAATCCTGTCCTCAAGACCCTAACACAAAATATTATTTTTTGAAAGCGAGACTTATGTGTCGATAAACCCCATGATGACGCTCTCATCATTTCACTCGACGTCAGAGGATACGTAGTAACTAAGCTGATGGTGGATATCGGGAGCTTGGTAGATCTCATCTTTTATGACGCCCTTAAAAAGATGGAGGTAGATAACTACGACATAACCGATCAGAGGGCTAATCTCATAGGGTTCTCTGGAGAAACGACCACCTCCCTAGAGGCTATTAAGCTTCTTGTCAACGCTTATGGAGTCATTACGATGATAAACTTCGTAGTAATCATCCGACTAGCTCCTTTCCACGCAATCCTAGGGAGACCTTGGATCAACAAGATGAAAGCAGTAGCCTCAACCTATCACCAATGTGTGAAATTTCTAACTTCCGATGGGACAGCTACAATCCAAGGCAACCAAAAAGTGTCCACAATCTGCTACCTTGGAGTGTTCCAAATCTTCAAGGAATCTGGTCAATAGCAATTACAGATCTGGGAGAAGCGCGAAATACAACAGGTAATGCGAGATCCCCCCATGAATCTCACTGAACAAGTCTGTATTGACGAGGCTTGTCCCGAACGATGTGTAGGTATCAGATCAGAGCTCCCAGCCGAAACAAAGGAGCTACTCGTAGTCTTCCTTCGAGAAAACGCTAGTACCTTTGCATGGACGACTGATGACTTGAAAGGCATCAATCCAAGTGTAACAACTCACAAACTAAACATGGATCCCATGTGTAAGCCTGACAAGCAGCAACACCGTATCATTGGTCTCGAGAAAGCCTAAGCAGTTAACGACGAAGTCGACTGACTATCTAAACCAGATTCCATTCCGGAAGTACAATATCCTGATAGGCTCGTGAATCCAATCATGGTTAAAAAGAAAAATAGGAAGTGGAGGATATGCGTTGATTTCACCGATCTAAACAAAGAATGTCCCAAATGCAGCTTCCCGTTACTTCACATCGACCGCCTGGTCGAGGCTACGATCGGGCATCAGTTATTGTCCTTCATGGATGCTTTCTTTGGATATAATCAGATAATGATGGACCCTGAGGGCTAGGAGAAAACTGCCTTTATAACGGAGCACAATACCTATAGTTATAAGGTTATGCCTTTTGGTCTAAAAAATGTTGGGGCAACCTACAGAGGCTCGCAAACAAAATGTTTGCCCAACAATTGGGAAAAACCATAGAGATCTATATAGATGACGCGTTAGTCAAATCCGCGAAAGGAGAAGACCATGTCACTCACCTAAGGGAGTGCTTCGTCATCCTCAACAAATATGATATGAAGCGTAACCCCGCCAAATGTACCTTTGGGGTTCCCTCGACAGAATTCCTAGGCTACATTGTAACTGAACGAGGCATCAAACCCAATCCAAAAAATAGCCACTTTCCTATAAATTTCATCTCCTAAGATCACTAGGGAAGTACAAAGGCTGACTGGAAGAATCGCGACTTTAAACCGTTTCGTCTTCAGGTCTACCGATAAATGCCTCCCATTATATAAGCTTTTAAATAATAATAAAAAGTTCTTATGAGATGAGAAATTTGAGGAGGCGTTTAAGCAACTCAAAACTTACCTGTCAGAACTACATATACTATCCAAATCAACAACTTGGGAGCCTCTATATTTATATATAGTCGTTTGCCTAGCAGCAGTAAGCGACATATTAGTACGAAAAGGAAAAAAATAGCAAAAGTCTTATAGACGCAGAAACCATGTACCCCGTTATGGAGAAATTGTCTTTGGCAGTTCTCACTGCAGCTCGAAAACTCCGACCTTACTTCCAGTCACACTCGATTGTCGTAATGACTTCTCAACCATTACGAACGATACTTCACAGCCAGCCAGTCTGGATATCTCACCAAATGGACCATTGAACTTAGTGAATAAGACATAGAATATCGATCCCAAACCGCCTCCAAAGCCCGAGTCTTAGCTGACTTCGTTATCGAGTTAGCTACCGAACACTCTGACGAGAGCTCAACAATCTCAAGATAGACACTCCATGTTGACGAAGCATCTTCAGAACAAGGCTCTGGGGTTGGCTTAAAACTAACTTCCAGTCACACTCGATTGTCGTAATGACTTCTCAACCATTAGGAACGATACTTCACAGTCCAACCAGTCTGGATATCTCACCAAATGGGCCATTGAACTTAGTGAATACGACATAGAATATCGATCCCAAACCGCCTCCGAAGCCCGAGTCTTAGATGACTTCGTTATCGAGTTAGCTACCGAACACTCTGACGAGAGCTCAACAATCTCAAGATAGACACTCCATGTTGACGAAGCATCTTCAGAACAAGGCTCTGGGGTTGGCTTAAAACTAACTTCCAGTCACACTCGATTGTCGTAATGACTTCTCAACCATTAGGAACGATACTTCACAGTCCAACCAGTCTGGATATCTCACCAAATGGGCCATTGAACTTAGTGAATACGACATAGAATATCGATCCCAAACCGCCTCCGAAGCCCGAGTCTTAGATGACTTCGTTATCGAGTTAGCTACCGAACACTCTGACGAGAGCTCAACAATCCCAAGATAGACACTCCATGTAGACGGAGCATCTTCAGAACAAGGCTCTGGGGTTGGCTTAAGACTAACTTCCTCAGCTGGCAAAATAATCGAGCAATCCTATCGACTAGGATTCAGTGCCTAGAACAATGAGGCAGAATATGAAGCACTAATTGCTAGCCTGAAATTAGCCTCAGGTCTCAGGATCTGAGAGCTGAGCGCTTCCAGTGTCTCCAAACTCGTCGCCAACCAATGTCACAAAGAGTATGAAACAAGGGATGACCTAATGGAGGCATATGTCGAGGTTGTGCAACACCTCACTGAACCATTTAACAAATTTGAGCAAATGATAATCCCACACGGAGAAAACTCTTCTACGGACGCTTTGGCACCACTAGCTTCCACGTCTGATCCTCTAGTGAAACATATCATACTCGTGGAAGGTTCCGATAAGCAAAGTATAAGTATAACCACCAATGTGTCAACCAAAAAAGAATTGGAAAACTAGGAGGAAGATAGTCAGCCCTATGTAACGACAACGATGGCTAACCACCGGGAAATATTCACTCAAATTCACACAACGTTCTGGCTTTTGAAGCATAAAATCAGACGTTACAAAAGAAGGACCGAGTCGAACCAGCCTCCCAAATTGAATACTTTCCAAATAGGCATCCCGAAGGAAAAAGGTTCCTTTGAACCTATTCCTCACGATGCCTCGAAGGGCGCAATCCTAATCGCCGATTGCACTGATCCCCTTGATAACCCGAAATTTGCAGTTGAATTGGCATAGGAACCTCCAATTCATTTTTACGACCAGATAACCAGAAGAGTTGATTGGAAAATACTAATTATACAATATATCCGGGAGGGAGTGCCACCCCCCCCCCCCCCCCCCCCNAACTCAAAACAATAAGTGCAAGATATTGTATAATTGGCCCCAAAATCTACAAGCGAAGTGTGTCAGAACCATACCTAAAATATGTTCACGGCCATGACGCTCTTAAACTCATGGAAGAAGTGCATGATGGCTCCTGCGGTAACCATTCAGGAGGTCGAGCCCCCGCTATCCAAATAAAAAGGCAAGGTACTTATGGCAAACCATAATCGCATATTGCAAAGCATACTCTTCCCAGTGTGACAGGTGTCAAAGACATGCTCCCATCATACATCGACCAACCAAAAAACTGTCATCGATATCTACACAATATCCCTTTATGAATTGGTTTATGGATGTCGTGGGACCCTTAGTGGCTTCAGGCAAAGGACAACAGAAACCATGATTCCTTTTAGTCTTAACTGATTATTTTAACAAGTTGGTATAGATGCCAACGCCCTCAAACAAGTGACCAAATTTGAAGTAGAAAGATTCGTGTGGCGAGATATCGTATGTCGCCACGGAATCCCTTACGAAATCGTAACTGATAATGGATCACAATTCATATCCGACGATTCTGAGCGTTTTGCGACACCTGGAAAATACGCTTTACCACATCTACACTTCGATATCCTCAAGGAAATAATCAAGTTGAAGCTGCTAATAAATCAATCTTAGCATACCTCAAGAAAAGATTGAGTGCCAAGAAGAAATCTTGGGCTGATAAACTACCTGAAGTTCTCTGGGATTGCCGCACCGCCCCACGAAGAGCTGCAAAAGAAACCCCTTTCTCTCTAGCATATGGGATGGAAGCTATTGTACCAGCTGAGGTCTTGGTTGGGAGCCTCCGACGAAACCTATGGTTTTCAAACCCCAAGGTTAACGACAAGCTACTCCTAGATAACCTTGATCTAATCGAGGATTGGCGAAACTAAGCGCCTATCCACATCCAAAACTACCAGCAAGTGATTGCATGATACTACAATTTCAACGTCAAGTCGGGAAAATTTGTAGTGGGGGATTTCATAATACGTAAAGTATTCAAAAAATACCAAAGAACGAGGCGCCGAGAAGCTAGTTACTAATTAGGAAGGTCCCTATCGAATCATCCACGTAGTATACCTAGGCATCTATAAACTTGTAAAAGTACGAATCGAAGTACCGGAAATACGATCATGGAATGCCATGAACCTCAAAAAATATTATCACTATGTACTTTCCAAATCAAACTACGTTAGGCATGATCCCTTGACAGGGTACGTAGGCAGCTCCGCATAATGAGTTCAGCCCCATTCCTTAATTATTCACCTACACTATTTAAAGGATATACACCCCACCCAGTGAAACTTGGGGCCTATAAGTCTCTATCAAGGAAGAGATGGCACCTGAAGACTTTTCAACAAGGTCATATATTGCCTGTCATTTATTCACATTTATACATACGAAAAATACAATCGTTACCACTCGTTTATGTCCAATATTTACATAAATCGATGAAGCCAAAATTGAAATTCAAAAAGTCTTAAAATCATTATATCAGATTCAGGTTCCCAAAAACCTGATCCTTAAAGGTCTTAAAATCTTTATATCAGATTCAGGTTCCCAGAAACATGATCTTTAAAGGTCTTAAAATCCTTATATCAAATTCAAATTCCAAGAAACCTGATACTTAAAGATCTTAAAATCCTTATATGAAATTCAGGTCCCCAGAAACCTGATTTGCAAAGGTTTTAAAATCTTTATATCAAATTCAGGTTAACAAAAATGTTATCCTTAAATGGTCTTAAAATCCTTATATCAAATTCAGGTTCCTTGAAACCTAATTCTTAAAAGGTCTTAAAAGGTCTTAAAACCCTTACGAAAAATTCAGGTTCCCAGAAACCTAATTCTTCAAAGATCTTAAAACCCTAATATCAAACTCAAATCCGCATAAACCTGATCCTTAAAAGGTGTTAAAACCCTTATATCAAATTTACGTTCCCAAAAATCTAATTCTTAAAATGTCTTAAAACCCTTACGAAACGTTCAGGTTCCCAGAAACGTAATTCTTCAAAGGTCTTAGAACTTAAGTATCAAACTTAGGTTCCCAAAATCATTGTCCTTAAAAGGTCTTAAAATCCTTGTATCGAAGTCAGGTTCCCAAAAACCTTGTCCTTAAAGGTCTTGAAATCCCTATATCAATTCAGGTTTCCAGAAACCTCACTCTTAAGAGATCGCCTTTCGAAACCTGAGTCTTGGAAATCATAAAAGGGCATCCACCGATTCGCAATTAAAAAAGATCCCCAAAGACTTAAAAGCCTTCTTTAGGGATCACGAGCATCCAAAACCTCAAAGAATCTCAAATCCAAAGTCTGATCAAAAGGTTCAGAAGGAGCCGATGGTCTAGCGGAAGCAAAACCAAAAATATGATGCCTAAGAACTCCTTCACCTTAGTATTTGGTCAAAAAACCTTGAAATTAAAACTTTCAAGGATTGACGGTTCGAAAAGCCTCATGACCTACGAAGTGTTTAAACGGAATCTCTTGAAAAAGAAACAACCTTTACCTAAACCTAAGATTACCAGAAAAATACTTGAATAAGATTATTCTCTAAATACGAGAGATATATCTCAGAAGGCAAGGCAAAGCAGAGAACTTAAGCAAAACGATTCTTAAGCAAAAGCCTCATCGACTAATGAGTTTAGGTTCCGAAATGTAAAAAGGGTCTAAATGCCTCCCCAGGCAATATGTCTAAAGCAAAACAACAAAAGATAAGGCCCTAATGAGCAAAGTCTAGACTAAAATCAACATAAAGTAAAAAGAGAGCTGCGCTTTCAGCCTTCCTCCTCTTCATCGTTCTTCTCTTTAACATCTCTCTCTTCCATGTCTCTGTCTTCATCATCCTTGCCCTCTACATCCTTGATTACATCCTCACAAGCTGGGTTAGGTTCCATCAAACCTAAGTCAAAACCAAATTAACCAAATCTTGTAATAAGAGTTGGTTCAAAAACATTGATCTCAGATACTTGAGCCTTTTGATACGCTATGGTAGCTTTGGGAGTAAAGACATCATGCGATTGTATTCCTCCTTAGCATTCTTAATCTCATTATCATACATCGACTTTAGAAGGTCGGCGTTGGCCTGCAGCTCTTGAGCATAAATCTAAAGGGACACTTCATCCTTTTTCTTGTTAAATTTCTCCTTAACAGTGCATAGGATTTTGTAATAAGCAGCCGCTATCTCTTTCTTGCTAGCCCTAACCGCATACTTTACCTCAACTTCCTTGTTGGCTTGGATATCCTTAACAGTGGTCATCAATTCCTTAACCTGAGTTTCGACAATCTTCCTGGCATTCTCCAAAGAAGCAATCCTATTCTTTTTACTTCAACCTAAAGGGACATGTCTTGCTTCTTCCAATTTAGAATCTCCACTTGAGACTTAAGATTCTCAACTTGAACCTGAAAACCAAGAGCATGAGACTTAGCCAACTCAAGCTCATCTTCTGTCTCTTTAAAGACCCACCTCACATCTTCAAGCTCCCTAACATTAGGTGAATCCTTGACCGTGTTCTCGAGCTTCAGCTGAGCCTTGTTAATGGAACTAGCTAACTGTTCAGAAAGTGAAACAACAATGAGAAGAAGAGGACAACAAAAGCTAAAACAAAAGATACAAGGGGAACCGCATACATTACCTGACCAAGCAGGGAGAGAACAATCAACCTTTTTCATATGACGCAGCAGCGTCCCTACGCCCCAGATATCGTCCAGAACCGATCCTGGCTTTGAGTGAGCGAAGGTCCAAGAAACAGTGCCACCTCTGGATGATGAATAGGAAGACCTTGAGGTTCTTTCCCCCTGGTCAAGTCTAGGCCTTTTTGTTGGAGGAATCTCAAACACTTGGCGTCCCCTGGGACCCGGAGGGCTTACATCCATGTCTTGGTGACTAGGTTCAATCATCTTCTCCTGGCCCTTTGAGATCTCGGGAACGGTGGAAAGTGTGGTAACAGCCTTCGCAACGGTTGAGGTCCCATCATCAAGAACCTCTCGGATGTAATTCATAAAGGAGTCACCCGGGACCTTGTCACTTCCACGAGACTGAGAGCTACTGGTGGACGTGATCTGCTTAGCCTTAGTTCCTTAAGAGCGAAATGACGGTTGAAGAGGCATCTTTTTAGTTACTGAGGTGCTTCCTTCAGTTGAGATCCTGATAAGAATGTCGTCTTCCGAAACTAGAGAAGGATAAGCAAAAGTTTTCATAAGGACAGATTCTTATCCATTACAACAAAACGCGAATCCTCGGAAGATCATAAAGAAGGTACCTTCGAGTAGCTTAACTGAGATTGCATCAGGAAATTGAACAAGGTATTTCTCTGGGAACCTCACACTGCTAATCCTAGAAGCAGGGTAAGCGGTCCAGTGAGCAGAAGTCTGCTTTAGTCTTCGAACTAAGGCTCTGGCTAGTTTATCAGAACCACGTGGAGGATCCGAGATACCTAAACAAAAAAAAATTGAGTCCAAGCAATAGGCATAGTTTAATAAAGTAGCCTACAAGGTTCCTAACCAGTGACAATGGACCAAGAATTTTTAGGTTACGACCAACTGGGACCGTGATCGAGTCAATCTTAACATAGTAGAACTTTTTTCTCTAATTTTCGAAATTAGCAGTGAAGCTAAAGATACTACGCCCCCCTGACGGGCTAACAGGTTTCGCCAGTCCCTTTGGTAGGTGGACTTTCCTTGATGGTATAAAGATCCATCACAATGCTAAACTTAAGATCAATCCCTTCCTCTTTCGATGTGGCAATAGAGCCATGGATAAGACGAATAGCATAGGGGAAAAGCTTGGGAAGAGCGAGGTTATAGTGATCTAAGAGATCCAAAAGCAGAGCGGGAAGAGAAAATTTCAGGTGACACTTGGTGATGTACTTCTCATGCATACAAAACCAGCCCTCGGAAGCGTTCTTAGGCGTTCTCAGGCATTTCTCCACGACCACACTCTCTAGAAAGATCTTTCGAGGCTCTGACCTCTACCATAAGGTTGCATACCTTCTGGTTAGTAAAGGTAGATACCTGATGAGGGCCAAAAGAAGGTACTTCGGCGGTTTTGGAACTGTCTCCCTTCTTCGCACATTTGGACGCCCTCTGAATTTTGATGTCTTCCTTGATGTGTTTGCCTTTTCCTTTTTTCCCTGGGTCACCAACCTCCAGCTTAATTTGCATAATCTCTTGTCGAGTGGGAAGAACACAGGTTTCGTCAGTGCCTTCCTTTTGCTGGTCCATGAGCAATTGAGAAGATGATTTGGAAAGGGTTACGTTAGAAAGGGTTTGGGACGGGAAAACCTAGATCTAAATCAAAATCGTTTGAAAGAGGAAATTTCGGAAGAAGAAGTAACTCGAACGATTTCTTTGCAAAAGTTAAACTAAATGGCAATAAAAGTAAAAAGAGAGAGAGAAAGATTTACCTTGGGGTGTGCAAGAGAAGTAGAGTAATGGGGTAGCAATTAATATTTGCTACTTTATATCAACTCAAGCTTTGGAAGGCGCCAGGGACTTTTGGATTTCCTGTACTTTTGTTATTCAGATAGAATCGACACTTGGAGCTAGGTCTAGCATTTGAAACTGAGAAACCTCGTTACAAATGCTAGGGGCATCTGTTGAGCCTAAATCTCTCCTATCTGGTAAAGGTCCATTACCCTTATGCACGTCGTGAGACCCGTGCTCATTTTACTTAACAATTTGCATTTTGATTCAATTTCTAGACAAGTATTTTCGTTTTAAGTTAAGCCATTCACATAAACTTTAACTTAACTTCACAGATTAAAATCGAGGTTTTCAATACAAGATCAGTTTGCTATAAGCTATTAGAAATATTGAAACCTTCTACCCATTAACAGTTTTAATCCATCCATCCTTCACTTCCAGCCATGGTCTGCGTGCTGCTCAACAGAGCCATCTTGGCCAGAATTAGAACCTACATTCACACATAACGCATCAGCAAAGAATTGCTGAGTGAGATCGGTCATCCCGTCCCACCAGCCATGCATATAATCAACCAGTTTAATCAGTTCATTTATCAAATTAATTTGCTTTACGAGTTTACACTTCGTTCCAGTTTTAATCAGCCTTAGCAGATTATAATTAATTCGGCCAACGACCCTTATTGTCAGAATACTCGGCCATCAGCCATAAGAACACGACCATCAGCCATCAGTCAAGCATTAATGGCCATTCGACCTTCACAGAAAACTATGTAAGGCTACAATCACGAACTCACCTTTGCCTTAGAGTCAAATGTTCGGTTCAGATGTTTGCAGACAGTCTTGTCCATCAGTTTTGCAGTGTTGAGGGCTAGATTTCGCTAGTGATTAACTTCATGTTTTAAATTTATAGACCTTAATCAACTAACAATCTTCATTAAACCGCAAGTATACGACTATGTCGATTGTAGTACTTAAGGGTCGAACCCACGAAAACTAGAGACTCAAGCACTAGGAATATACAAAACTTCCTAAGCTAAGCAAATAATAAGAGAGGTGACGGTTGATGCTTAAACTACTAACCTTAATGCAAACACAACCTAAACACACTAATATAAACATAACGAATGAACCAAGCAAGAAGCACAAGGTTAAACCAAGTAGCTAATTTGCAAAACCAAGACAAACAATGCAAGATTCAAGATGGAANCTATTCACCCATACCCACTACAAAGCTCACCTCTCGGATTTCGGCTATCTAAGCAAGTAAGTGATAGTATTACTCAAGTCCTTATAACCATATAGCATCTTGGAATCCCTTTAGGCAAACTACTCTCATAGCCCAAGATGAAAAACCTAAACCTTGTTCACTCAAGCATTTCATCGAACACGTTGTAGGCGTCNCATTTCATCAACACGTTGTAGGCGTTGATTAGCAAGCAATCGTATGTTTGAGCTCAAGACAAGATTTAGCGAGAATCTACGCCAAAACCTAGTCTACTAGTCTATTACAAGCCT
>OVAN01004054.1:0-26997 GCA_900406275.1 Anastatica hierochuntica
GATTTAATTCGTGGGATCCATCTAAGCCGCACAATTTCTTATGATGACTTAATTTGGCACTACACAAAAACCGACAAATATACGGTCAAGTCAGGCTATAAGCTCCTGAATGCTTCCGAGGTGACAAGAGTTANGAAGCTTTAAAAGCGTATGTATGGCGGATAAGATGTCCTTTGAAGATACAACATTTTCTTTGGCAACTTATCACAGGGAGTATAGTAGTGACTACAAAATTAGTTCATAAAGGTATACTTTGCGATACCCTCTGTAAACATTGCGGCTCTGTAGAGGAAACAATTAATCATGTCTTTTTTGAGTGTACCTCGATTCAGAGAGTTTGAGATTCTTTTAAGGATCAGGATCGGATGCAGGCCTTCCCATCAGATTCTATTTATTCGAATTTGGACTATCTTTTTTGGCGGGCCCCGCTGAGAAACTCTGATAGGGATCGATATGCATTATTTCTATGGATTCTGTGGCTAATATGGAAAGCAAGAAATAAAAAAACTTTCCAAGGGGTACAACTGGATGTGGATGGGATTCTTCGAAATGCAGGGACGGATGCCATAGCCTGGAATGAGGCGCAAGTCTCTGTGCCTCTTGACGAGGACCAATCACTTGGGTACCCAATTGTTACAGATGATTTATTTTGTCGGGTTGATGGATAATGGAAGCAGTCAGATCACACTTCTGGACTTGGATGGGTTTGTATGAAGTCAGAAAACGAAGTAGTCTTGCTGGGGGCTAAAGGCCACCGCCGAAGTTTGTCACCACTGCATTCAGAGTTGGAAGCTCTGTTATGGGCGATGATTGAACTGCATAATCGAGGACTCGATTGTCAGACTTTCGAGACGGACTGTGCGGAGCTAACAAGCATCATAAATCATCCGGAAGACTGGTCAACCTTTCATACACAGCTCCAGGAGTACCACATGCTCTGAGAGTTCTTCCCGGGCTTCTTTTTGACACTTATACCACGTACGGCGAATACAGTAGCCGATACTCTGGCGCGAGGAGCACGTTTTCTTCATTCTGAATTTACCTTTGTAGATCTTCATCCTCCAGATCTGCGGAGAAACCTTTCATTATAGTTTGGTTGGAAAAAAAAAAAAAACTCACAGTCGATGGATATAATTTTGCAATACGTGTGTACACAATATATGTGAGCGAGGTTGGTAAATTCCACTTTTTACAAGGTATTTAATAATGGTAAACCTAACTTCAGCTTTATATTATATTTTAAATTTTATTCATATAAAAATCTTTAGCAGAAAAAAACGACCTACTTTCAGATGATCCAATGTGTGAACTTTTGTAATCATATAGCTTTCAGCATGTGATATAACACTATTATGCTATTTATAAAAATATGTAAACCAAATGAAGCGTCATATTAAACGGACAAATATGTAAACGTGACAAGCCAAAAACATCGGACAACTATCAAACATTTTGAGATAATTTTACCAAGCTTTAAAAAGAACATTGTGCTATTTGATCTCAAGCATCTTTGGCAGCTACTCAAAACCAATAGTTTCACTACCTAGCCTTATAAGTAATACATATATTGATATATACATATATTTGCTTCATAGCGATGTAGTTCCGTCTGACAGAGTTCAAACTCGCCACCTGTCGCCAGGAAAAAGTCCGCTCTTACCAGTAGACCATATTGGTCCGGACTGCTCTTGACCATTGACTCTCATCAATCTCTTCAGTGAATTTATTTTAAAACGAGACTAGACGAAAATAAGCATGATAATGGTCATTTACGTATTCGCCACATGTTTTGTAGAACCTAACTAGTAACTAAAATAATTTACCTGTGTTTATCTTCGACGTGTTAAATTTAAGATTCTATTTTTTTTTATTTTTATTTTTAGGGTTCTATTAAAAAAGAATATTCCATTGGTTTTGTTTAGGTTTTTGCCGGATATAATTGGTAAATGAGAATACTACGCATATAACATATATAGTTTTTTCCCCTCTGTAGATATTTCTTTTAAATGCTAGACATATATAAGGTAAGATTTTGTAATTTATAAATCTTTTCTTGTAATTACTTTCCTTGTCTCACTTTTTCAAGATAAATTTTATTATTATAAATCTCGCAAAGATATTTGGTCTGAAATGTTAGTGAGAATAATATTGAAGACAGCACAGGAATCTTATGAAGCAAAACAACATAACTTTTATTTATTTCTGTTAATTATATATAACGGATTTGAGAAGAGTTCTTTTTGCATGACTCTTGTATTCTTAAAATATATATTTTGTTAAAATGCGTGTTGATGAATATGTTTGACGACGAAGATGCAATTAAATTTTTCTTAACTTTAAAATGACATATATGATGCATGTGTTTAAAATGCCAGTTTACTCTGTAATTAAAATGGAACCAGGTTAAGTGCAAATTGTGCAACACACGAAGTCATACTATTATTTGATATTTGAGAGTTTTTAATATGTAGCTCCTCAAAACTAGTTAGCTATTATTATCTAATATACGTACAGCTTGACGTAAATCATACGTAAACATTCCTTGGTGATAGGGTTTAGAGATATTAATGGTCAAGATTAATTATGCCTGATGAAGAATCAATCTAGATGATCAAGATGTGATTCTGCTGAGACTTTGCTTTATTTTTTCTTTCTAATTTTTGTTTTTAAGCTTGATAAGGAAAGTGATTAAGGACCTCCTCAATTGTCTGCTTTGTTAAATATGATTAGTGACCTTCTCAACTCACCGGAAGGTCGCACAAGTAATGGTAGAATCAACAACAAAAAGAAAAGTTGTCTATGTTAAATGTATTTTATCTCAAATGTCATTGTTAGATACTATAAGATATTGCATTATAAATTCATGTGTGCGTTTTTCATTCGGAATTATTAACCGGTAGTGACGCGCGTTAAATTTTGAACAAATATCTTATGGTTAACTTTAACAAGTTTAAGAAATAATTAACTTTTTTTTTGTTAAGTAAAATTTAAAATTAATATGTGTAGGTATTAATATATTAAATTAAATTAGTTGCTACATAGTTTCTTTTTCAGTAAATGTGTATAAATCTTTCCAACTAACGAGAGAACATATATATGGGTGCAGAATATTGAGAGAGAAGGAAATTCTATAACCAAAAAATATATTTTTTTATTAATAAACATGCATACATACATATTCCATAAAGTTGGTTTTTATTCCATAAATTTGAGTGCTAAATTTTATTTCATTAAATCAACCGCAGCGGCTACTTTTTTTTTTTTTCGTCCGTAGTCTAATAGCAAATAGTTTTTCTTACTAGAAGCATGTGCATAGTTCGAACCCTGATTCCGTGAGATGGCGGCAGAAATAGTGCAACCATTGATCCACTTACTCTTTTCCGGCGGCTATCTTATGATAATAAATTTATCTCGTAGTTATGTTAATTGGATTACAGGATTGTCAGGACAGCTAGATAAAATAACAAATAAACTTTGAGATCACATAGACATCTTAAAATAATCTTATCATCTAATCTTGTTTTACCTTTTTATCTTTTAGTTTTATCACTCCTTAAAGTTATTCGTGGTGATAGAACTGCTACATGTATTTTCAGAGTTTAAATCTAAGTTGACAAATCAAATTGTCTAATCTCTCAAGTCTCAGAAAGTAAGAAATATTCACAATCAAGATATTTTGCGTTTGTTGTTGAGGTCTAATTATCAAGACCCAATAAGTAGGATAAATTATTGTAAATATATAGGCCTAGGCTAATTCCAGTTTTGGCCCAATACATATATCTATACTAGGTTTGGGCATAATATCTGGACCCGAATATCGAAACCAGAATCGATCCGAAAAAGTGGAAGCGGAACCGAGCAAATATCTGAATGGATCCAAAGTCTCGGTAACTTCAGGTATCAGATATACTCAAACCCGAACCGATATCCGAACAGATACATGAAAATACTCGATTAGGGATGTCAATTGACCCTTTGACCAAATGTCCGACCATGTCCAAATTAGAATGGACCGGATTTGGTTAAGACCAAAAAATTGAGAAATCCAGATGGGGCCATAACCATTTTGTCCGCGGGCCGAAACAGACCAAGACATTTGGTCATGGCCGACCAATAATCAATGAAAGTTAGGGTTACTAACTTAGTGAAAATTGGGGGAAGTTTTGATTTCTCTTCTTTCACGATAAACTTCTTTTTTCTCGCGACAACAATTGTTTCCCACAAAATTCACAATCGATTTGGACTTTTACAATTTGTTGTTGCTGTAAAAATTTTATAACTAACTGACTTTAACTTTTAAAATTGTGACTTTAAAATAAAGTAAAAGTCCCAATTTATTGGTTTTTAAAAAGAACTCTCGCATGAAGAACAAATGAGGAAGTTAGACTGTGAGGATTTTAAGGAGAATAATTAGGGCTGTAAAAAATTTAAAGTCTTTAAATTATGATCGGGTAAAATTAACTTTAAAAACTATAGATGAAAGTAAAAGTCTCTACAGTTGAAAACCAATCAACCCCTTGCTCTCTCGCCGTCTCTGGGCTCTCTCTCTCTCTCTCTCTCTGAGTCTCTGACTCAATTTCTTCTATCCCACTCGCTTATTCTCCATTAAGTCGACTCAATCCCCATCTAGATCAGAGTTCTTCATTTTATGGCTTAGATTTATGGTTTCTTAAGTTTTTTCTAATGATCCTTTTCTCTTTCATGGGTTTGTAGATTTTTTTCTTCATCTTTATTCATCTTTGAGAAAAACTCTTAGTCTTCAATTTCTTCTTTAACAAAAGGTACAATTTCTTCATCTTTATTTCATACTTTTATGTAAAAATTGTGTTCAACAATTTGGTCATGGGCTTCCGCGGACAGCTCAACTATTAATGGGTATATCTGGGTTAGGTCTTATTTGGGCTAGGTCCTATTTGGGTTTTGTCCACCAATGTCTAGAAAATGAAAATTTCCATTTGGACATGGACAGCCCAATTGACATCCCCATATTCGATACCCGAAAGGATACCCGAAATACCCGATACCCAAATAGTCAATAACATATATATGTATAATTAAATTAGGATAATTAGGCCCAATATACATAAGTGTGAAAGAAGCAGCTTTAGAAAGCTGGAAGCTTTGAGCAATATGAAAACTTTTATGAATTGTTCTTCCTTAATACAAAAACCATTACACAAGGTTTGCTTGTATTCTACTTGAACAACTCATCTTTCCCTAATCTAATGACACTTGTACCAATCCTCACTCATTCATGGACCCAAGAAGATCAAATTTGTTGAATGTCTCGATCACATATTTTTCAGTTTTGGTACGGTTTTGTCTCATTCTTTCTCCATTTTTGCCTTCTCTATTTTTGTCTTCTTGTTCAAGTAGCCGTTGTGAGCAAGTAACTTTAGTGGGCTTCGTTATGTCTTTGAGCCTTATTCTCACTTCCTTTTGCGAATCCAGGTCATTGCTTTCTCTTTGATCACACTTGAGGAGACTAAGTCTTTTTGATCAAGTTCTTGCTTCTTCTTTGCATCTATACTTAGCTTCTGATCCTTCTGATCCTTCTCATTCTTCTTCTCTATACTCAAGACATCAGCCTTGCCTTTCTCTGCTTCTTCTTCAATGCTCAGAAAAGTTCTTAAGCTTTTCTCTACCCACATTTTCTTGGTACTTTATTAATAGCCCCCTCAAACTTGGTTTAGGAGGATAGTCCACACCAAGCTTGAATCTGAGACTAGTAAAGGCTTTGATCGGCAAATACTTAGTAAAGATGTCAGGTATTTGTTGATAAGCTGGAATGTGCCTTACAGTGATGGCTCCCAGAGCAACTCTCTCTCTAATGTAGTGGTGATTAGTCTTAAAATGTTTTGTCCTTGAATGAAAAACATGATTTGCTTTCAAGTATACTGAAGACAAATTGTCACAGTATAACTCAGGAGTCTTGTGTAAAGGAATGCCCAGATCTTTCATAATATGACATATCCAAGTGATCTCTGAATTTGTTTCTGACATTGATCTATACTCTGCTTCAGTAGAGCTCCTTGAGAAAATTGGTTGCTTTTTAGATGACTAAGAGATGAGATTATTACCAAGATATGTGCAAAATCCACCTATTGAACGTCTAGTTACTTTGCACTCTGCCCAGTCACTGTCACTATAAGCCCTTAATGTGAAATCTGCATCTTTACTGAAGGATATTCCCATTGTGATGCTGCCTTTGATATACCTCAATATTCTTTTATGAAGTTTGAAATCAGACAGAGTGGGCTTGTGCATCTTTTGACACACAAAGTTGACTGAAAACTGAATATATAGTCTTGTTAAAGTCATATATTGAAGCTTTCCTGCAAGAATTCTGAAGTATGTAGGACTAGAGAACTCTTCTTCTTATTCCTCAGGTATTTGACTGAGTTGTAATGGCAGAGGAGTTGAGATTGGTGCACAGTCTAGCATTCCTGCTATGATTAAGAGATCTTCTGCATATCTTTGCTGAGAGAGAAATAGCCCCCTGAGTGTGTGTGCACTTGTATCCCAAGAAAATAATGCAATTGACTCATATCCTTCATTCTGAACTGATTGCTTAGATTATTGAGAAACCTCTCCATTGTTGATGATTTGCTTCCTTACAGTTTCCAACTTCTCCCATTGCTCCATTCCACTTTTTATCTTTTAGAGCTGCAACAACAGTTTTAGGTTCAAGATAAGGAACTCTTTGAGTAATTAAAACATACCTTGGATTTGGCTTAAAGATTCCAGACTTAGCCCTTGTGATGATTGGATGTTCATTAGTTGTTTCAGCTGAGATACTTGTCCCATTTTTTTCTTGAGTAAGTGACTGAGAAGTTGGTGTAACTGTCCTTAATGACTCAAAATTAGAGATGTTGCCTATAGGATCAGGATCTATGCATGTCGTACAACCAAGACTCTGTTCTGAGCCTAAAGTAGTTACACCATTTCTGTCATTTGAACATTGTTCTTGAGAATGTTGAGAGGACAAAGTTTCTTCTCTACTGTTTGCAATAACCTGAAAGGGAGCTTGAACTTGAGGAGTGAATGATGACAACTCAGGCTAAATATCATTTGTAGTTGCAAAAAAATCATCATTAATATCTTCTGTTTCTTTGCTTTTGCTTTCAGAGAAAAAAATTTTCTACCAAGCATCTATCAGTGGAGTAGTCATTGTAGGGTGATGACTTACATATATATCCTGAAATGGGAACCGATTTTCATTGAAAATCACATGTCTACTGATATAGACTCTTCCAGAAGTGGGAAGGAGACACCTATATCCTTTATATCTTTCATTATAGCCCAGAAACACACACTTCAGAGATCTTGGATCCAATTTATTGACAGAGTAGTCTCTCAAAGTTGGATAACAAGCATAACCAAACACTCTGAGAGCTGAATAATCTGGTACTTTCCCATTAAGAAGCTCAAAAGGACTGCATTGCTTGATAGAAGATGGTAGGAGATTAATGACAAAGTTAGTTGTAAAGAAGGCCTTTAACCAGTAATTTTGAGGAAATTTGCCTTGAAACATTATTGAAAGACCAAGCTCAGTGATGTGTCTATGTTTTCTCTCTGCCCACCCATTTTGTTGAGGCGTATGAAGACAGGAAATAAGCTGTTGAATGCCACAAGTTTGAAGATGTTGGACAAACTGTGAACTATGAATTCACCTCCACCATCACATTGAAAGGACTTTACTTTAGTTTGAAATTGATTTTCTACTAAAGCCCTGAAGGTTTTGAAGACATAATAGAAATCTGATTTAAACTCCAGAGGATATAACCATAAGAATCTTGAATAGTTATCAATGAAGACTACATAGTATTTAAAGCCTTGATTAGACACTTTAGAAGCAACAAAAGATGAAGGAGAAAAGGGAAGTCTTGAACTCTTTCCCAGGTGACAAGCTTCACAGTCAGCCTTGTCACTTTTATTGTTGACACTGATAGCTTTGATTGATGATAGATGTTAAATCTGAGGATTAACATGAACAAGTCTCTTGTGCCAGACTTCAAAGCTTGCAGACAGAGTAGTTGAAGGAAGAGCTGCATGTACAAGATGATTCTCCAACAAATATAATCCATTAAGGTAGTTTCCCAGAGTTAGAAGCCTCTTTGTTTCCTTAACAATCACACAAATATTGTCACAGTCAAACTCAAACACACAAGGGTAATCTCTAGTAATCTTGGAGACAGATAATAATGATTTGGCTATATCTGGACACACAAGAACATCTTTTAAAGGGAGAAGATTACCTGATGTAGAGGCTAAAGTGGTGGATCTAGTATGTGTTATGGGAAGGAAGCTGCCATATCTTACCATAACTAAGTCAGAACCATGATAAAGCTGAGCTTGTTGCGGCTTGAAAGGAGAGTTGGTTACATGAGCAGTAGCCCCAATATCTGGATACCATTCTTGACCTGAGTGTTCTGTGACATATGTGATCTTTATGGCTATAAGAGCACTGGAAATATCATCCTCTTGATAGCTATTATCAAATCTATGCCAACATTTTAAAGCTTGATGACCTGTCCTTCCATAAATTTGACATATTAGTCTCTCATCTCCATAGTTACTTGAACTGCCACTGCTTGAGAAGGAGGTATTAGAGATTTGTTGATGAAAGCTACATCCTCTAGTTGAAAAACCTCTTTCTTGATATCCTCTTCCTCTGTATCCAGTTCTACTATAAGCCTGACCTCTTCCTCTGTTAGGATAGTAGTTGTTTCCAGATGAATAGGAAGCATTAAAGGCCATATGAGGGGATACAAAGCTTTCATTGTAGCCTAATAGACGTTCTTCAAAGCTAATCAGACGATGAGTAATAGATTCAAACGTAGGATGAGTAAATGAATCTCTTGTTCCTTCAATACTAGTCTTAATGGGTTCATATTCTCTGCTAAGACCTTGTAAAGCTGCGTAGATCATAATATTTTCATCAACTGGGCTTCCAATGGAAGCAAGTTGTTCACAAACACTCTTTAGATCTCTTTTAAGTAATCAATCATACTTTTTTCTTTCTTAGCTAAAGTTTGCAACTTTCTTTGTAACTCAAACTGTCTTGAAGAAGATACTCTGTTAAAGAATTTTACTAAGGTGAGCCATACCTCTTGAGATGTGGAAGCACCAACCACTTCACCGAGAATATCCTCAGACAGAGATCCACGCAACCAAGACTTCACCACTTGATTAGACCGCATCCATGAAGAAAGATCTGGGTTTGGGACTGGTGTAGTGACTCCATTTATACCAGGAACTTGTAGAACCAGAAGGTTGTGGTATTGACCCAGTGATGAATCCTAGAAGTCCCTGACCTGAGAGAAAATATTCAAACTGAGATTTCTAGAGGATATAGTTCTTTTGTGTAAGTTTGATGATGACACAATTTGATATGTTTAGAGTGGGACGAACCTAAGTTTCAAGAGCCCCATCTATGGCTCTGATACCATGAAAGAAGCAGCTTTAGAAAGCTGAAAGCTTTGAGAAAGATGAAACTTTTATGGATTGTTCTTCCTTAATAAAAAAACCATTACACAAGGTTTGCTTATATTCTACTTGAAAAACTCATCTTTCCCTAATCTAATGACACTTGTCCCAATCCCCGCTCATTCATGGATCCAAGAAGATCAAATTTGTTGAATGTCTCGATCACATCTTTTTAAGTTTTTGTACGGTTTTGTCTCATTCTTTCTCCATTTTTGCCTTCTCTGTTTTTGTCTTCTTTCTCAAGTAGCCGTTGGGAGCAAGTAACTTTAGTGGGTTTCGTTATGTCTTTGGGCCTTATTCTCACTTCCTTTTGCGAATCCAGGTCCATTGCTTTCTCTTTGATCACACTTGAGGAGACTAAGTCTTTTTGATCAAGTTCTTGCTTCTTCTTTGCATCTATACTTGCTTATGATCCTTCTCATTCTTCTTCTCTATACTCAAGACATCAACCTTGCCTTTCTCTGCTTCTTCTTCAATGCTCAGACAAGTTCTTGAGCTTTTCTCTACCCACGTTTGTCTTGGTACTCCATTAATAAAATGGTCAATTAATTAAGAAACTAGCCATCAACAAAAACACTTATATATTTTCTGTATTTATGGCGATTTTGCCCCTCTGATCTACATAGATCGTTTACAACAAATAGTATGTCTATTTGTTACATAGCATAGGTTTTCTCTTTTCAATTTTTTAAAAATACTTCTTCCCAAAACTTTGTCTTGTGATACTTTTAACATTACCAAATAAAGTCGTGAATCCCAATTATGTTTTCCCCTTGATGTTTGGTTATTTGTGAAATTCATAGGCACGCAAAAAATAGACTGTCTAATCATACGTTATGTAAAAGTAGACTGCAACAAATAATCTATTTATTTGTTGCATAGCATAGGTTTTTCTTTTTTCAATTTTTTTTATAAAAATACTCATTCCCAAAACTTTGTCTTGTGATACTTTTAACATTACCACATAAAGTCGCGAATCCCAATTATGTTTTTCCCCCTTGATGTTTGGTCATTTGTGAAATTCATAGGCACGCGGAAATAGACTGTCTAATCATATATTATGTGAAATAGACTGTCTAATCATACGCTATAATAATTTCCGTCTATTTGCAAAATATACTGTCTAATCATACGTTATGTAAAAATAGACTGTCTAATCGTGTATTTATAATTTTGTTTCTATACATATATAAACCTATATAGCCATTTGAAATTTGAAGGGGTAAAGGGACAAAAATGAAAAATTACAATTAAAATTTATTTAATTTTTAAATAAAAAATACAAATGTCTATATTCTTAATTAATCTCCAACCACCTATTATTCCACAAAGTTACCCTTAAATTAATTATTTTAGATTATTTTTGGTATTTTAAAATATTTTGGATATTTTGAATATTTTTCAAGGTATTCATGGGTATTTCAAGTATTTTTATATATGTTTTTAATATTTTTGGTTATCTTTTACATATATTTTACTATAATTTATTGTTTTATTTAAAAATGGGTACTTGAGTATATTTGGATGCCCAAAATAGCCATAATATCAGAATTATCTGAACCCGAATAGAAACCGAGAATTTTCGGGTACAATCACCAGAACCGAGAATCGACTTGAATCCGACGAGAACTGACTCAAACCCGAACCGAGGAAAGAAAATACTTGAATGAGTCCAAACCTCTGGAACCGAATATCCGATACCCGAATGGACCCGTCTGGTACCCGAATGGATACTCGAATGCCCACCCCAACCTATACTAGTCAAACCTTAAAACAAACAAACATTTTTTACCATGCGATATAATTCATTTTAGACCTTTATATTAATATTAACTAGGCACTCTAATATGGTTTTTAACAGTTTGATTATTCAATCCATTAATTAAGCTAATTAATTTACACAGAATGATTAACCTTTCGGCTTTTAAACATTTTCTAAAAACAATATTTTAAATTAAGTTTACTAATTAACAATTACAAAAATGACAATTTTAAAATGATTAAATATATATAATATATATTATATGAAAAGTCGCTTGTTGACGTGGCATGCTCATAGAATTTGCGGGTGACGTGGCGCAATTCTGGAGTTCGCAAGTTTTTAGTTTTTTAATTAAAAAACGTATTTGGCATACGTGTCATCATTTGATTGGCTAACGACTTTTTTTTGCTTGGGAGAATATTCACTCGTGTGCTGATGACCAAACTTACCCTACTAGAAATTATGATATTTATTTAAACTAAAGATCGATCATTATCTATCCTCGATCATTAGACCCAAAATGAAATTAATTAATTATAAACCCTAATTCATTTAGTCTAGATTTATATATATGGAATAGACAATTGGTTGGTTAGGATACTAAAAGAGCAAACACGACGGAGCTGAATAGGGTTGTTTATGTTTAGATTCAAAAAATATATGTAAACTCATGGAAATTTACAATATTTTTTGGATATTAAATTAAAAAATAATATATTTAAGTATATATGTATAGTCCAGATATTATCGGGTACTCAAAATATTTAGGTTCGGGACAGGTTCAGTTCTAATTTTTCTGATTTAGAAATTTAAGGGTACTTCACCGGACTCGGTACCATTTTTCCGGGTGGGTTCGACTTGGTTTTCCTCAAATGTTAACTCTTTTTTCTTTTCTTCTTCCTAAATTTAAAACAGAGAGTTTTCACAGTAAAATCAACAAACAAGAATGTCTCAAGTTACATCAATATATTAATATTATTGACCCCATCTGCAGAAGACACAAACAGATACAAGTGATCTTTCATACTTTTATACTTTGTAACAAAAACTATAAAAACAACAAAAAACTATATGTTAAAACTATAACTACTACAATTTTAATAAAATTATCTTTGTCCGTGTATCCGCACGGGCCATCATCTAGTATGTATAATATTCAATGTTTTTATAATCAAACCAACGACCGAACTGGATAGTTTTTTGGGTTGTGGGTTGACGTGATCCGACTGGGTTCAACCAGATTTAATGATACTTTTACAAATAAAATTATAATTGAAAATAAATATATTCTTTTAAAATAATATTATAGTTGAGAATAAATATATTATCTTAAATGTAAAAAATTAAAAATTTAATTTAACCAAAAACTAAAATAAATAATAAATAAATTAAGTTTTATATTCAAGAATTGAACCCGGTTCGAATCTGATTCAACGATTTGTCTGTTTCCTTTTCTTTCCTGGTTTAATCCGACCTACTTTTTAGGATTTATTATTGATTCAATTCAGCTATATTTTTGATTTACGGTCGAACCCGGTATGATTCTCTGACCGATCTGGTTTTAAAAAGATTGCATATCACTCATAGAAAAAATTAAATATAAATATAAAAAGCTAAAATTATGAGAAATTTTAGTATATGAAATTATTATGTATTTACAAAAGTCTTTATATGAATTCTACAATAAGAAATTCGACAACGATAAGATAAAAGAATTTATACAATTAAATAGAAACACAACAACATTGTATGCCGTGTGATATTATCTATTTTGGACTTTTATATTAATATTAACTATACAAACCTTATATTCGAATAAAAAATTAATTAATCTATCCATTAATTCAAATAAATAATTTAAATAATTATTGAATGATTCTCCTTTCAGTTTTTAAAAATTTTCTAAAAAAGTAATATTTCAAATTAAATTTACCAATTAACGATTGAAAATGACAATTTTGAAATGACTAAATATGTATAATATTTAAAAAAAATTTTAATTGAACCGACAACCGAATTGGACAATTTCTTGGATTGTGGTTCGATCTGGTCTGACTGGGTTCAACCATATATAATGATATTTTTACAAATAAAAACATAATTGAAAATAAAAATTTTAAAAAGAAATGGTTGAGAATAAATGTATTATCTTAAATATTAAAAACACATAAAGTCACAATATTTTAAATTTTAAAAAAAAACTATAATAATTAATAAAATAAATTAAATTTCTTCTTCAAGAATTGGATCTGATTTGAATATGATTCGAATATGATTCAACGGTTTGTGGTCGAACCCGGTCCGACCCCCTGGTCGCTCCAATTTTAAAAATATTGAATATCACTTATAGGAAAAATATTAATACAAGAAAATTAAAATTATGTGAACTTTTAATTTAAGGAACTATTATTTAATTATAAAAGTTTTTTATATAAATTCTACTATAAAAATCCGACAAAGATAATACAAAAGAATTGACTTTATAATTGTATCATTGTTCATCCCGTGACATGAATATATGGTAGGAGAAATTTTTTTTATTATGACATCGACAATTCATATCGTTAATACATTTCAGTAATGAAAGTATTTATTCTTTACAATATTTTATTTATAATAAAAACTTATATTGTCTTTAAATCTCTTTTTGTATTAGATTATAACGAAAAAATAAATCCCGCGCTTTGAAAGCCGCGATTCAAAAATTAGTTGACTTTATAGACATATCATTGTTTAGTCCGTGACATAAATATATGGTAGGAGAAACTAATTTTTATTATGACATCGACAAACCATATCGTTCATACATTTAAGTAATGAAAGTATTTATTTTTTACTATTATTTATTTATAATAAAAAATTATATCATCTTTAATCTCTTTTATATTATATTATTCTAAGAAAATGAATCCTGCGCTTCGAATATGCATATCAAAATTCAATGCACTTTAAAATAATATTTTGGATTTGTTTCAGATATTTTGAAAATTTTAGAAACACTTAAAATAATTTAAGCAAGATTTGGAGCAAGTTCGATGACTAAAAAGACTAACTAGTTGTGGTTTTTATTTCGGTTAATTATGTTATATATCTTCTTTACTTTTTTTTACGATTGATCAATTTGTGAAAGAAATGCACGAATTTAGACAAATGTCTTTTTAGATGATTTTCATATCAAGTATCACTGGAAGAACTTGTCTTTAACAATTATGTATTCAATTAAAACATGTTGAACTCTAATTCATCAATGAATGTGAAAAAAGCTTTGCTTCCTTCTTGTGATTTCCTTTCTTATGCATGTGGAGGATTGGTAGGTTGGTTTTGTTAAGAGAATCAACCCTAGGAAACTTGAACTTCTCCTCCAACGCTCTTGATCTTATTTTTACTTTTGGCAAAGAGAAATTCAAGTGTCTAATATGTTCATTATTTTACATGTTTTGTATGTATTTTTATAGGGGTGTCAAAATAGGTAAACCAAACCAAACCAACCCATATCCAAAGAGATTGTAAGCTAAATGGATTATGGATTAATCCAATCCATTTAGCAAATGGTTTGGATCAACCCATAACTCAATAAAATTAATGGGTTAGTGGTTTTAATGGTTTATCCATTAACTTTTTGATTATAAAAATAAAATAATTATCATTATACTATAATTATAATCATCAAAAATATTATTATAATAATCATTATTGATGAACTCACATTGTTGGCGGGAGAATTATCGAAATACGCTTATAGCGGAAAAACTAACACTTTAAGCTTTTTTTGCGGAAAAATTTAGGAATTTACATTTTTGGCGGAAAAATATACAAACTTACGTTTTTGGTGGGAAAATCAACGGAATTTACTTTTTTGGCGGGAAAATCGACGAGCTTACTTTTTTGCGGGAAGATAGATAGACTTACAATTTTAGCGGGAAAATCAACGGATTTACGTTTTTGGCGGGAAATCGATAGACTTACAGTTTTGGCGGAAAAATCGACAGACTTATGGTTTTGACAGAAAAATCGACAGACTTACGGTTTTGACAGGATAATCGACGGACTTACAGTTTTGGCGGGAAAATCGACGGATTTACATTTTTGGCGGGAAAATCGATAGACTTACAATTTTGGCGGGAAAATCGACGGATTTACATTTTTTGGCAGGAAAATCGATAGACTTACAGTTCTGGCGGGAAAATCGATGGACTTACGGTTTTGGCAGGAAAATCAACGAACTTACGTTTTTTGGCGGGAAAATCGACGGAATTTACATTTTTGGCAGGAAAATCGACGGGTTTATGTTTTTTTGCGGGAAAATCGACGGACTTACGGTTTTGGCGGGAAAATCGACGAACTTACGATTTTGGCGGGAAAATCCATGGACTTACGTTTTTGGTGGGAAAATCGACTGAATTTACGTTTCCGGCGGGAAAATCGATGGGTTTACGGTTATTGGCGGGAAAATCGATACACTTATGGTTTTGGCGGGAAAATCGACAGACTTACAGTTTTGGCGGAAAAATCGATGGGTTTACGATTTTTGGCAGGAAAATCGACGGACTTACTGTTTTGGCGGGAAAATCGACTGGCTTGTGGTTTTGGCGGGAAAATCGACCGACTTGCGGTTTTGGCTGGAAAATCGACGGACTTGCGGTTTAGGTGGAAAATTCGACGAATTTACGTTTTTGGCGGGAAAATAAACAAACTTATGGTTTTGACGGAAAAATGGACAAATATATGTTGTTGGTGGTAAAATATACATACTTATGGTTTCAGCGGAAAAATCGATGGAATTACGTTTTTGTCGAGAAATCGACGGACTTACAATTTTGGCAGAAAAATCGGCAGATTTATGTTTTTGGTGGCAAAATAGACAGACTTATGGTTTTGGCGGGAAACTCATAAATCATTTGAATCGAATGATGTATTTAAAGATAATGATATGATGATGACTATGATGTTATAATGATGATGACAATGATAATTGAATGATGATGTGGCATATTGAAGATAATGAGTTAACCATTTCAATCCAATCTATTTCAACCCAAACCATTTAACCCATTAACGCATTTGACCTATTAATCCATTATAACCCAAATAATCAATCCATTTGGGTTTATGGATTAGATTGGATTGAATCAACCCATATAATATTACCCATTTTGACATCCCTATATTTTTACATGTATTTTGATTTGCATGTAGAATGGAAGTAAGTCATTTAATGTCTAATTGCATCAGTATGTTAGGTTTTAGTTTATAGTTTTGTATTTACATTGCAAATTTTTACAGAATTTCAGGGATTTGAACCTAAATGGAGATGATGGAGTAATGCAAAAAGTATAAACTTGGAGAATCATGAAGGAAATGCTCTTGGATGCAATTGGAAGGGATGAAGGTGTAAAGATGCCAATAATGGCCAAAATATTAGATCATATGGATGCCTTCGACTTCTTGGATCAAGCTAATCTTCTAGAACAAAACAGAAAATAGAGTTAGTTTCGATTTGACGATGGTTTCATGTCATTTCGAGATGTGGTTCAAGAGTTTTGGAGAAAATACCGAAGATATTTATGTTGTCGGAAAACCAGAGGCCTGCACCATCGGTCCACGCTTCCTTAGCACAATCCAGTGGAATCCTGAAAGGTAGTACGAGAGTAGCCAGCGAACTGCTCCATTGAATCGTGCCACCCGGCCGACCAAACAGGAAGAACGAGGAGATTCATAGTTGTGAGTAAACATCATTTGATCTTGAAAATGGTAGATTAGGGATGGAATTTGTGGTTGAGTGATGATGTTTAGTGATAGATAAGGCATGATTCTCTATGATTTAGATGTATTTAATGCTAGATCTAGAGTAATTAGCTATGTTCTTGACATGTATGCATTTCACGTCTGGAAGGTGTTCGATGAAATGTCTAGGTGAACCTAAATCATACTAATGTTATCTAGCCAATAATAATTGATGAATAAATGGATTAGTGACTAAATGGAATGGTTCTTTTTTGCATCCAAATTCGTAAGGACCTCGCCTCTCTTTTTTTATCGTCAAAATCCATTTATTAAGTTTTTAGACCTTCGCTCCTTACTAAGGGAAGCGCGACAACCGTAGATCTTACATGGGTAGCAATTACACTTCTTAACCTTGACGTTTTTGCAAGATTGTCTGCATCAACATTCAAGTTTCTAGAAATATAAAAAAATATGAAACGAAGGAAAAACACTTCTTTATGATAGGGACACAAATGCTGGCCATTCCTCTAAATTAGACATCATCGATATCACCTTCATACAACCAATTGCATAGATAGTCTCCACCATAGAGGATGTGATCATACATTCCAAAGCTCACATCAATGCTTCCAACTCTGCGTGGAGGGGAGAGAGATTGGCATGTGCACTTCAATATCCAGATTGACATCTTCGCCTTCCAATTGAGTATGTCCATCCATAACCACTAAAAGCAGCATTACCACTCCAAGAGCCATCAACTTGGCATACATGTGCTTCATCCGCCCAAGGAGTCACGAGAATAACCTCAGGGGTCTTGGTTTCTTCAGGTGCTTGTGGGTCTGGTTTTGGTATACTTTCATTCGTCTTGCTCAAGTAGTCTGCTTCTTGGGTGGCATGATCTAGAATATTTTGTGCATGTTCCCGAAAGTTGTCAAAAACAAGACGGTTTCTTGCTTTCTAGACAAACCATAAGATCCAAGGGAAAGCATTTAGAGCAGCCTCATTTGTTCTAATTTTCTTTGCCTCACAAAAAAGATATGAGAAGTTTTTGTATATGGAAGGTCAAGGGAACATGGATGGAGATGAGGGAATAGACGCCAATGCCCACACTTGTCTTGATGGAGGGCATTCAAACAATATGTGATTTATAGATTCTTCTTCTATGCCACATACATGAAATTCTGTATCTTTACTTGTATGTCTGTAATATAGCCTTTGGCAGGTTGCCAGACATCCTGATAAACATTGCCACACGAAATGATTAAATTTTCGTGTAGCTTTAATTTCCAAATTTTTGCCAAAAGTGTTGCCAATGTAGGTCCCTGAATAGGGTAGTGACAAGTAAGGCGAGATAAGTCTCTCGTGGCCCAATATTCTGATTTAATTGTTTAGTTCTCAGAGGTGGTAAACGACCAGCTATAACCATCTCTAGAATAATATTTAGTAGGTCTTATTCCTTTCATACGTTTAATGTCTTCTTGGACAAATCGCTCATCTAGACGATCCATTTTCCTCTCTTTTGTACTCGGGTCCATAAGGTCATTAGCATACAATTGATGATCTTTCTCGGCACTTACGCCCATGGGGTTCTAGCCGGAGTATTAGGGATCCAAGGTTCACTCCAAATCTTGGTGGTCATACTTGACCCAATAATTTTTCGGAGTCCTGAAAGTAGGAGAGTTTTTGCTGCTAAAGTAATTCGCCATCCATATGATGGCCGATTAGCATTTTAAGATCTCAAAGGGGTTGTCATATCTGTAGTACATTCCTCTTAAGATTCTACTCACAAGGGAGTTTGGATAGCGTAATAATCTCCGTAATTGTTTTGGTAGAAGGCCTAGGTTGAATTCTTTAAAGGTTCTGAACCCTAGGCCCCCTTCTGATAATTTTACACACAACGTATCCCATGTAATCCAATGAATTCCCCTTCCATCAGAATTCATGCTCCACCAGAATTTAGCTATTGCAATACTTAGCTTAGAGCATATTGCTTTGGGGAGCAAAAAGCATGACATTACATAAGTTGTAAGTGCCTACGCCACTGACTTTATCATCACCTCTTTCCCACCTTTTGATAGGAATTTTGCCGACCATGTGTTTATTCGGCTCCGGAGACGATCTTGGATAAAAGCAAACACTTTCGCCTTAGACCCGCATATTTTTTCAGGTAGTCCTAGGTATGTGCCCATACCCCCATTCATTTAATATTCCTAAGGTTAATTTGATGACTGATTGTGTAGATGCTAGGACATCATTCTGAGCATCGCTGATAATTTTGCAAGGTTAATCTTTTGTCTTGCAGCTTCGCCATAAGAGCAGATTATATTAATAATTTTCTTTCTTTGTGTCTCATCAGCACGACAAAAAGGCTATCACCTGCGAAGAGGAGGTGTGAAACCGAGGGACCGATCTGAGAGATTTTGAGACCATGTATCCTCTCATTCCATTCAACATTTTTTAATTGTGCGACTAGGGTTTTTGTACACAGTACAAATACATATGGGATATCAGGTCTCCTTGTCTGATGCCCTGGGTTGGCCATATGTGGCCTTTGGGGGCACCATTCAGAAGGACCCGATATTACACTGTAGTAATATAGCTCATAACCCAAGATTCATTCCATATCCTCTTGAATCTTGTTTAGTTAGTTTTGGATTTACAAAGTGATCACTTGTGCATCTGTTTGCTTGCTTCTGTGGTTCATTCATTCGTATGTGTTAGTGTGTTTAGTTCGTGATTGCATTTTAGATTTTTGAATTTAGTAGCTTAGTTAGTAGTTAAATCACCCTCTCACCTACTTGCTTAGCTAAAGAAAGTTTGTCTCAATCATAGTGCTTAGATCTTTAGCTCCTTTGGGTTCGACGTTTAAATGCAACAACACATTGTCGTGCTCTTGCATTTAGTGAGTTGTTAGTCGATTAAGGTCTTTATAGATTTAAAACTTGAGTTGAATAAATCGCTAATGAAAATTATCTCTTATCAAGTTTTTGGCGCCGTATTTAGGGAGCTAGTTTAATTTAACATTAGGATTTCAATTTTTCCTTAGACTAAGCTTCCTTTAGTTTTCTTTTAATTTTTTTTGATACTAACCTTCTTTCAAGTGTTTGTTCTTTTGCAAGGTACAATCACAAGAGGGAAAAGAGATGTCTTCCTACATGAATTCAATTTTGAAACTCATGTTAGAGAGACAAGAAAGAGAGGTAGCTTGGAGCCCTGGAGCCCCATAAGCTATCAAAGAGCTTATGAGCCATCTGCCTCAAGAGAGCATCAACCATATGGATATTGTGATCAATCAAGCCAATATGAAGAAGGTGAGAGATTCCATCCTTAGAATGTGGAATGTGAAGATCAAGTGAATAATTCTTCTCAAGTCTCAAAAGAAGAAGAGAACTACAACTTGCTTAAGGAGTTTTTGGAAGAACGAGAAAAAGGAGGGATTAAGAGAGATAGACATTTTGATTTCCACTGTACCAAGGTAGAAGTTATGACCAACCTTTTTAGCTCAAAAATAGGGAATAAAATGACATATCAAGGTAAGGATTACTTCCTAAGAGAGGTCGAAAAAATTATTATGGAATTTGAATAAATACATGGATGCACGGTCGCTAAGGATATTGTAATAAGATATGATGATGAAATCAAGACCACTAGAGTCTCAAGTGGTTCATTCAACAACATCAAGAAAGTAGTAGGCATGGTTGGATAGAACCTTGAAGACCTTTTGAGAAATGTGTTTGTGGCCGAATATAGAAAGGAAAAAGAAAAGATTTCCATTGACGGTAAAGAAGCCTCAAGAAAAGAAGAAGCCACACTAGATGATATATGAATTTGAGACACTTTTTGGATATCATAGTATGGAGGCTATGACTGCAAAATTTAAGGATGATACCCCAAAAGAATGGAGTCTCTCAACTAAAGAAGAATCACATGTAATCTCCATGATTAAGAATGAAGTCAACGTGGAAGAGCCTAAGAAGAAAGAAAATGAGAACAGTGAGGAACCTCTAAAAATGGTTTGAGAAGAAGAATATTCAATGGACAAACCTTTGACAAAGATCTTGGCATAATCTCCTCCAAAGTAGTGAGCATATATGATCCAAAAAGGATACCCTTTGAAGAGATAATGATGAAATCATTTGAGGGGTGGTTCTATGATGAATATAAGAAAATTAAAATTATGAGAAATTTTAATATAAAAAATTATTACGTATTTAGAAGATTCTTTATATGAATTCTACAAAAAAAAATCCGACAACAATAGTACAAATGAATTAACTTTATAATTGTATCATAGTTTAGCCCGTGACATAAATATATGATAGGAGAAAATAATTTTTATTATGACTTTGACAATCCATATCGTTAATACATTTCAATAATGTAAGTATTTGTTATTTACTATAATTTATATATAATAAAAACTTATATCATCTTTAATTCTCTTTTTGTATTAGATTATTGTATTAGATTATATCAAAAATGAATCAAAAATCTGGTACATTTTAATATACTAGTTTGGAATTTTTTGAAATTTTTAGACAGATTTAAAAATAATTTAAGCAAGATCTGGAGCACGATTCTATGACTAAAAAGACAAACTAGTTGTTTTTAATTGGAATTTAAAATCCCGTTTTCTTGACAAAAAAAAGTTATGATTTATTATATTATATATCTTCTTTACTTTTTTTTGCGATCAATTAATTGATGAAAAAAATGCACTAATAAAAAACGAATTTCTTTTTTGAAGATTTTCATATGAAGTATCACTCGGAGAACTTGCCTTTAGTAATTCTGTATTCAACAAAAACATGTTAAACTTTAATTCAGTAATGGACGTGAAAAAGATTGGTTTCTTTCTTATGTTTTCCTTTCTTATGCAATTTTGGAGGGTTGTTTCCTTGAGGGAACCAACCCTTGGAAACTTGAACTCCTCCTCCAATGCTCTTGCTCTTGAATTTACTTTTGCAAAGAGAAATTCAAGCGTCCTCCTTACGTGGGAAGGTTGGTTTCATCAAAGAAACTAGCTCTAGGAAACTTGAATTCCTCCTACAATGCTCCTGCTCCTGTTTTTACTCTTGGAAAAGATAAAATCAAGCATCCTCCTTACTTCTCTTTGAAGAACGAGTATGAGGGATTGATTTCACACTATGTGTTAACCTTTCTAAAGTCTTCTTCCAACCTCCTTCATCTCAATAAGAAGATTGTCAACTCTTTGAATGAGTTGAGGGTCTTGACACGAAATGCATTGAGGCTAAATAGAGGAAAATCATATAGTTGAACGAAGAAGAGACTGCCCGAGCAACATATACTTTCCTTGACCTTTGATTCTCTTTTGGGGTGTCACCTACTATAGCCACATTGATGCAAAGAAGAGCCAATAGTTCACTCGCGAGGACACAAAGAAGGAGTTGGATGAAGGTTTGAAGATTTTCAGAAAAATAAAGTGGTCACAATCACAAAGATTAAGATGGAGCTTCAGGAGGGCTTAAGACTGAGTTTCAAGAGTTTAAGACTGAGTTCAACATTGAATTTCAAAAGTTCAAAACTGAAATGAAGACTGAGTTTCAAGAGTTTAGAACTGAGTTTCAAGAAGTGAAGAACCTGAAGAAGAAGAATTATTAAGGGTAATATGTGACCCCTCATATCAGGCTTACGAGTGTGGGGATCCCAGAAAACATGGTCGATACACGACTAAAGCTAGTAAGCACTAACTTTAGGCGCAAAATTATTTATATATTTTTAAGGGCATCACAATTTCATAGAACTTAGCTTGTAGTTTGGTGGTTTCTATGTTGCCTTTTTCTAGTCAATACAATTAAAACATAAGCACAACAAACCTTTGTTACGGTGTGATATTACCAATTTTAGACATTTATATTAATGTTAACTATACGCTCTAATATGTCGCTTAACAAGTTGATTATTAAATCTATTAATTTAGCTAATTAATTTAGCTAATTAACGAATGATTATCCTTTCAGTTTTAAACAAATATAAAAAAATATTTGAAATTAAATTCACAAATTAACAATTATACAACGATCTTTTATAATCGAATTGGATAATTTCTTGGATCGTGGATAGATGTGATCCGACCAGATTCAACCGGGTTTAATGGTATTTTTACCATTAATATTGTAATTGAGAATAGATATATTACTTTTAAGTAACATTATATTTGAGAATAAATATATTATCGTAAAATATTAAACAAAACATTTAAAATCATAATATTTTAAGAAATTAAAGTGTTAGTTTGCTCAAAAAATATAATAATTAATAAAATAAAATAAATTTCATGTTTAAGAATTGAACTCGATTCGAATCTGATTCAATTTTTTGTCAGCTCCGATTTACGGTCTGATATGTGCCAACCCTCGAATCGGTCTAGTTTTTTTTATAACATTACATATCACTCATAAGAAGAATATTAAAATATAAATATATGAAAATTAAAATTCTTATGAGTTCTAAAACAAGAAATCCGACGACGATAATACAAATGAATTGACTTTATAATCGTATCATTGTTTAGTACGTGACATAAATATATGGTTGGAGAAATTTATTATCATTTTGACATCAACAATCCAGATCGTTAATACCTTTCAGAAATGAAAGTATCTTTTATTTACTATAGTTTATTTATAATAAAAACTCATATCATCTTTAGATCTTTTTTAGTATTAGATTATGGCCCTGTTCGTTTGGCAGTCGCTGGCAGCAGCGACTAGCAGCAGCGATTAGCGATAGCGATCAACGATAATTTTTGTTGTACGTTTCGTAGTCGCTGGCGACTAGTCGCTGCGATCAGTCGCTATGTTGTTCGTTTTATTGTCGCCAGCGATAACATATATATATATATATAATTAGTAATTATCAATTTTTCAAATTCAGCTTGAAAAACTAATTTTAATTTTTGTTTTAATTAATAATTTTAATTTTAATTTTTGTTTTATTTTTAGTTTTAATTTTAGTATTGGTTTAATTTTAACTTTAATTTTAATTTTAAATTAAATTTTAATTTTAATTTTAATTTTAGTTTTAATTTTATTTTTAATTTATATTTATATTTTAATTTCAATTTTAATTTTAGTTTTATTTTTAATTTAATTTTAGTTTACTTTTAATTTTAATTTAAATTTTAAATTTAATTTTAATTTTAGTTTTATTTTTATTTTTAATTTTAATTTTAATTTTACTTTTCATTTTAGTTTTAGTTTTAGTTTTATTTTTAGTTTTAGTTTTAAATTTAATTTTAATTTTAACTTTTATTTTAATTTTAGTTTTAATTTTAATATTAGTTTTAATTTTAGTTTTAATTTTACTTTTAATTTTACTTTTAATTTTAATTTTAGTTTTAGTTTTAATTTTAATTTTAGTTTTAGTTTTAATTTTAATTTTAGTTTCAGTTTTAATTTTAATTTTAGTTTTAATTTTAGTTTTGTTTTTAATTTTAGTTTTACTTTTACTTTTACTTTTACTTTTAATTTTAGTTTTAGTTTTATTATTAATTTTAGTTTTAATTTTAGTTTTAGTTTAAAGTTTAATTTTAGTTTTATTTTTATTTTTAATTTTATTTTTAATTTTAATTTTAATTTTAATTTGAATTTTAATTTTAATTTTAATTTTAATTTTTATTTTAATTTTAATTTTAGTTTTAATTTTAATTTTAGTTTTAGTTTTAATTTTAATTTTTTTTAATTTTAATTTTATTTTCATTTAATTTAATTTAATTTTTATTTTTATTTTTATTTTAAATTTTAATTTTTAAATTAGTTTTAGTCGGAGAGGAGCAAGTGGGCCAGTGGTTGCACCACCTCTGCATCCGTCTCACCTAACCAGGGTTCGAACCCTGCACCTGCTTCTTGTGAGAGAAACTATTTGCCACTAGGCTACGATGACAAAAAAAAAAAGTTTTAGTCGCTAGCGTTGTTTGTTTGGTAGTCGCTAGCGACTGGTCGCTGGAGTGAAACGCACGATTTTAAAACGTGTCGCTAAAAAAAGTAGCGACTTATAATTTTGATCGCTCGTCGTTGCGATTGATCGCTGCGATTAGTCGCTGGTTCAGCGGCTGCGAAACGAACACGATTTTAGTCGCTATTGCTAGTCGCTGCCGCTAGCGACTGCGAAACGAACAACACCTATATCAAAAAATGAATCGCGCATTTTTAAAATGCGGATCATAATCCAATATATAATTAGGTCATAATTACATGTGGTAATAGAACCTATGTTGCAAGGAACCGGAACCGAAGCGTCTAAAAGCGCCGAAACGATTTTTCTATAAATAAAATTAGGAAATCGTACGTGGAAGAATTTATCTATATATAACACAAATATTTTAAATATATTTCAATGTTTGCTTTTGTTATTATTTAAAAGTCAAACTTAAAAATTTAAGGCTAACATAATTCAATTATCTTTTTTAACCTTGCATATAATTTATATCATCTTTGGAAGCAATAATTTTATAGATTATAAGTATATAATATAACTTTTATAAATAAAAGATAAAATTATGTATAAACATTAAGTTACTAAATTAATTTTTGCATATATTTGAAAATTAAATTTTTAACAAAAATATATTTTTGTAATTTATAATACTAAGATTTTAAAACAGAATCGCAAGCTTCCAAAATGGAAGCACAAGATTTCATCGAGTTTTTAAAACAATTTTTTTTTGAAATGTCATGGAATAGAGTTTCTTAAAGCTTTTGAGAGCTTTCGATTTCGAAGCGGGAAGCGCACATCCAACGAATATTTCATACTACATAGAGTCAAACAAATGGTTGGCAGGGCCGAGCACATACTAATAAACATTTGAATGGGGCTTCAGATTTTTTTAATATTTAAGGGCCTATTTATTTTTAACATTTTGTTCATATTTTGTAGAGGAAAAGTGTGGAACAGAGAAAATTTTATGACTCATTAATAACATAAACATGTAAAATATCTCTTTTGTCTATTGTACTTCGTGAGAGAAAAGAGATAAAAAGAGATATATAATATTTTTTTATCATTTTTACAGAATTTAATATGCATATATAGGATCTTGTTTTGTAGTTTCGTATTGGACCCTAAACATCTCAAGTGATGGTTGGTTTAACTTACAAAAACATATAGAATTTGGACCACAAGTCTATTCTATGCAAAATGAGTACAAAGTATTCGTATTCATGACTTTCGTTTTCATGTATTTATGATAGAATATGCTCTTCCTAGTGCCTTGCGTAGAGCTTCGTCCAACAAAACTTGCATGTTAAATATTTATCTCTCCAGTTCCGAAATATTAGTCCAGACACCTTAATTATTTAAACAATAAGTAATCCACTACTCGATCTCATTTGTTTTACAACTAGGTGATATGCATGTTAAAATATATAAACTATTATATATGATCAATTTAGCTAAAGAAATTATCTTCATAATGATTATTTTAAGAAAAAGAGTAAATTTAGTAATACTTTCTTAAAAAATATTTTTTTTATTTTGGATTGGAATTTGAGTATGAAGATCATTATGATTATTTTAGTAAGCTAAACGTTACTGAACATTATTCGCGAAATTATTGTTGGTAAGCTAGGTGATTGTAAATGTACATAACATTTTTAAATGTACATTATGATTGTAAATTATGATTATTTTAGCAACCTAAACATTATACGTGAAATTATTGTTGGTAAGCTAAACAAATTATTTTCATAATGATTATTTTAAGGAAAAAAGCAAATTTAGTAATATTTTCTTGAAAACTGTTTTTTATTTTGGATTGGAATTTGAATATGAAGATCATTATGAACATATATTGTATCAATTTTTTTTGTGAATAATATTTAAATTTATTTTTAGAAATGCATTACTTATATATAAGTGAAGTATATTTGAACACTATCTTCCGCTATTTTAGTTTGAGTCTAATTTTAAACCAATAAAATAAAACCAAAAGTTTAACTTAAAATTTATTCGGAGTCTTTGTGGTATTTAAAAAAAAATTAAGTTAGTGTATTTTAGAAAAA
>OVAN01004055.1:0-26995 GCA_900406275.1 Anastatica hierochuntica
TCACTTCGCAATATATTTCGTATTTCGTATTTTGTTATCTAACTTTCTCACTATTTCTGTCTTATTATCTTCGCAGTTTAACTTCCGTATTTCTTAGTCAATAATTCGCTGTCTAGATCTGTTGATCTTTGGCTAACAGAGTCCGTGAACCACATAACATTGACAGTGAGAATTTCGGTTCCCACAAGCTTTATGTTCCAAGCTCGTGGAGCATGGCGCAAACCATATAAAACTTTACTCAGTTTGTATACTCGGTTCTCCTGCCCTTTCTTCTCAAAGCCTTCAGGTTGTGTGACATAAACCTCCTCATGTAGATCACCATTTAGAAAAGCAGTCTTCACGTCTAATGATGAATTTCCCAGCCATTACTTGCAACTAAAGATATCAGCAATCGAATTGTTTCTAATCGCGCTACAGGTGCGAATACTTCTTCAAAATCAACACCATGTTGTTGCACATATCCTTTAGCTACTAGCCTGGCTTTATACTTCACCACAGATCCATCAGCTTTGCGTTTGATCTTAAAGATCCATTTTAGGCCTATAGGTTTCGCATCTCTTGGCCTTTCGACTAGAACCCATGTTTTGTTTTTAATTATGGACTCGAGCTCTGCTTTCATAACATCGATCCACTCTTTTAGCTCAGCTGCCTCGGCATAGCATTCTGGTTCACCATCTACTGTAAACAGGAGCTTTCCTCCTTCTATTTCCGCCATGAGCACGGAGTCCTCGAACCTTTTAGGCTTTGAGATTCTCCTTCCAGCTCTCGTTACGACCTGTGCACTTGCGTCTTGCGTCTGGAGCACTTTTTCTTCTCTGTGCTCTGTTTCATGGTCAGAAATCACACTCGCCACTTCGCCATCTGAGTTTTCTCCTCCACCATTCCCATTGTCGTGATGAATCTCATCATTGTTTCCTCCTTGTTCTTGTGCATTTTCTGGTTCTATCACGGCATGAGGATTTTCTGCGAGCTCAACGCCATCATGTTCTTCTCCTCCTAGGACACGGTTTTGTGTTATCGTGAATGTGCTGGGTGCTTCTCCTTTCTTGCTGCTCACGGACCAGCCCCATTGTTTTTTTCTCGTTAAAGACTACGTCTCGAATTACGATTACTCTGTTTTCTTTGGGATCGTAAAGTCTGTAGCCTTTTGTACCAGGCTCGGTTCCGAGGTTTACAACCTCCGTTGCTCGATCATCAAGCTTCTTGAGGCTAGGACCATTTATCTTTGTGTATGCAACACAACCAAATACCCGTAAGTGCTCGATATTCGATTTCTTAGAAGTGAAGCATTCGTAAGGAGTTTTACCCAGCAATGCTTTAGTGGGTACACGATTTATGATATATGTGGCATGGCGTACTGCTTCTCCCCGTAGATGATTCGGTACTCCCATTCCTTTAAGTAAACTCCGAGTCATCTCCATTAAAGTACGATTTCTTCGTTCTACTACACCATTTTGATGAGGTGTGTATGGTGCAGTTAGATGTCTATTAACACCATTGTCTTTACAGAATCTAACGAATTCATTTGAAGTGAATTCTCCCCCTCTATCTGTGTGCAGTGTCTTGACTTGTTTCGATGTTTGAGTTTCCACATAAATCTTAAATCTCTTGAAAGACTCAAACGCATCACTCTTCTCTTTCAACAACATTGTCCACATATATCTAGAGAAGTCGTCAATTAAGACAAAGATGTACCTATTTTTCGAAGGTGTTTGTGGTGAGATAGGTCCACACAAATCTCCATGGATTAGCTTTAGAATGCATGTTTCTCGATAACTTGCTTGTGAAGGAAACGAGCCTCTTGCTTGTTTGCCAATTTGACATGTACCACACACACTTTTCTCTTGTGTGAATCTCGGCATTCCTAGTACCATCTCTTTCTCCACCATATTCTTCATGACACCATAGCTCACATGACCCAAGTGTGAGTGCCATAGCTCAGCAATGTCTTCTCCTTCAACACGAAGACACGACGGCACATACACCTCCATTAGCGTACGATACAAACGATTTGTTGATCGTGTAACCACTGCCAGCACTTTTCCTTGTGGATCTTTCCACACTAATGTGTTTGCTTTCATGTTAACTTCACATCCATTTTCTGTCACTTGGCCTAAGCTTATTATATTATGTTTAAGGCTTGGTATGTAGTAGATATCCTTCAATAGCCTCCTCCCTTTGGTCTTTCCTACAAATGTAATTGCACCTTTTCCAATGATATCTACTTGAGAGCCATCTCCAAATCTAACTTTGCCTCTTATAGATTCGTCTAAGGTTGAGAATAGGGCTTTGTTTCCGGTCATATGATTGCTCGCACCGTTATCAAGGTACCGTACGGATTCGTCTCTATCATATGTATCAAGTATCTTTGAAAAGATTTTTTCTTCGTTTAGAAACACAATCTCATGCATGTACAATGCTTCTGCTTCTTGTGTTTTCGCGAGGTTGGCTTCTTGTTCTCTTTGTGGCCTCTCAGGAAATCTATTCACAAAATGTCCAAGCTTATCACATCTCCAGCATCGGACCTTAAAATGATCTTTTCTTATTTTGTCCTGGTTGTTTCTGGCTTCATGAGTTTGAGAGTTAGACCTTCCTCTCCCTCTACCACGAAAACTACCTCTACCTCTACCTCTTAAAGCTCCACCGCCTTTACTCTGGTTTCATTGACCCGCAAAACCGGAGGCTTCACTCTTAGCTCTTTGGTAGTTTCCGTATGCTCCTTGACTTGGTTTTGACACATACATTAGCTTCCCTTGTTCTCTGTCTCGTGTCTCTGCTTGAACTCTCTCTTCATAAGTTTTAAGCCTCCCAACAATGTCTACAAAACTTATGGAGTTTAAATCTAGTACTTGTTCAAGAGACGCGACAATATGTATGTATCTTCCTCCAGGTAAGCCAGTTAGGAACCTTTTCACGACTTTATATTCTTCTATAATAGTTCCTAAAGACGCTGACTTTGACACGAGACCGGAAAGTCTACCAGCGAACTCATCAATGCTCTCGGTTTCAGCCATCTTCATCCTCTCAAATTCGGCCATGAGAGTTTGGAGTCGTGCCTCCCTCACGCGATCAGCACCAAGATGTCTCTCTTTTATCGCTTCCCACAGCTTCTTCGAGGTCTCTTGCTCTTCTATTTGCAAGATCAAAGCCTCGGGTATGGATTGAAAGATCAAAGCAATCGCAACATCATTCTTCTTTGAATCCACCGATCCAGGTTCTATCGTGTCCCACACTTCGTTTACACGTAGTATGACCTTCATCTGCATTGACCATACCGTGTAATTTGTCGAAGATAGCATGGGACTTCTTAGATTACTACCTATTGACGATGAATCATTACCACTTGCTTGTGGTGGATCCTCCGTCGGGTTTACCATCTTCTCGATTCAAGTAAACCGCAGCTCAACTCACAAGTCTCGCAACTTAGAAGTTCTGCTACCAATTCTAAGTCTAGATCACGTAACCCTTTGTACTTGTTCACGTGATATAGCTTTGTTTCACGCGAAACTTTGCTCTGTTTCAAAACCAACACACAATCCAAGTGCTCTTGATTTGTGTTAGATTATGATCACAACTTGTCTCACGTTTTGTATAACGAAACTTACCTTTCTTTATTGATTAGAAAAACCTTACACAAAAACTAATCTCTCTTACTCTAATCTCTTAACTAACACCTAAAAAACAAAAAAGTATTTATATATTTAGCTATCTCCTAAACATATTAAGAACTCTAATTCTCTTAGTATTTATCCTTAAATAAACTACCTTTATATAAAGATAAACTACTTTATCCAACAATCAGAATCACTTGTTTTGCTCTGTTTTCTTCATCTTTTTCTTCAGTGGGAAAATAACTAAATGGGAAAATGGAACCCTTGGGGAAAGGAGAACACACTGCCACATTTATTGTAGAAACTTGAAGTCACATGTCATGTGATTGAATGAGCGATATTGAGGAAGAAACTGCGTTACTCGATTTGAATCGTTTAACCATCATCAAAGAAGAATCTGTGCTCCACGAACCTCTAGAATCCGACATCTTAACGGTATTAAGAAATCTCTTTAGGGTTTATTCTTCGCCAACCGTAAGATAAAGTATTCATCTGAGTTTGTTGTTTTATTAGGTTATATCAGGTGACACACCGTATACACCCGCAAGTAGATTCGAAGATCTTGACTTATCACCTGAGTTGTTGAAAGCCTTGTATGTTGAGATGAAATTTGAAACCCCCAGCAATATCCAAGCAAAGACCTTGCCCATGATCTTCTTCACTCCACCTCACAAACATCTTATTGCTCAATCTCATAACGGATCAGGCAAGACCACCTGTTTCGTTCTCGGAATGCTCAATCGTGTCAACCCCACACTCGAAAAGCCTCAAGCCCTTTGCATTTGTTTTAAGTTTTAGTTACTCTATTTGGATCTGAGCTTGAAGGGAAAACATGTTAAGAGGCTTGTTGAATTTAGCAGAATATGGAAGTTGTTCTGAAGATAGGGAAGTTTACTGGGATCACTGCTGAATTAGCTGTCCCTGAGACAACCAGAGGTGTGCTGGTCTCAAGACGAGCACCTGTCTCTGCACAAGTGGTGATTGGCACTCCCGGTACACTTAAAAAGTGGATAACTTTCAAGAAGTTAAGCCTAAATCATTTGAAGTGATCAAGGATCAGATTATGGAACTTGGGAATATTGTGGAAACCAAAGTCTCAGCTGTTAATCTTCACAAAGCTCTTACGGATATGGGGTATGACGTCACCAGCATTCATGGTAGTATGACAGTAGCAGTCAGAGATCAAATAGTGCAGGAGTTCAAAAACAACCTAACTAGTGTTCTCATTACAACCGATGTCATCGCAAGAGGTTTTGACCAAGCAGATGTTAGTGCTATATCCTTGGACCCTTTTCTTCCTTTCTTATTTGCATCCTCACTCCTCCAAAATGTGGCGTCTTGGTTTAATAATGCCTCTTGCTTGGTTAAATACAAAATGCTGGTGAATTTGGTCATTTATTATAATCTGCCGTATAATTATCAAACGGGGGAGCCAAATTACGAGGTTTGCCTTCACAGAGTGGGAAGAGCTGGCCGGTTTGGTCGTAAAGGGGCGGTATTTAATCTGTTGGTAGATGATTGGCGGGACAAAGAAGCGATGGAGAAGATCGAAAAGTACTTTGGAGCAAGTGTTAAGGAGGTCGGTGATAAGAGTTTTTTGTCGAAACACTCAACTTTGTGGCTATATATCTTAAGAGTTTGAGTTTGTTCGAAACCAGAATATCAAATGATTATGGTTGTTCATGCTCTAATTCTTGATGGCAGATGATCATCTCTTGGAACTCGGAGGAAGAGTATAAAAGCGCGGTCAAGGAAGCTGGCCTCCTTGGGTGAAGAATCTTTGGGTTTTCCTAGAATCTTTCTTTTCTAATAATTATTCAATTGAACAGAGAAAAGATGGCTTATAGTATTTTGACTGTGTTCTGTAAGTTGTTGGGATTCAATCTTCATTGGCAACCATAACTGGATGAATTTGGCACAATACAAAGGATTTTGATTCAGTTCTCAGATTGTAATTTACAAAAGAATAAAACTCAGATGTTTTCTTCTCAAAGAAGCAACCCGAATCTGAAATCATGTGCGATCCAATCAATGGTGAATCGTCCATGCTTCTTGTTTCGACACTGCTGGATTTTATTTCTTGCTTCACAAGGAAAATAATTCCCGATCATGTCGAGGATGCCGGCGTGGCAAAGTTCAGTGTCCTTAGCATATAATTCCAAGAGCTTGGGCAAAAGAATCTTGTTGTCTTTAGAGATTGCCAAGTGTGATCTTACATAATCTTCTCTACCACACTCTAGCTCCATCATCACGTTCTTGGGCGTATAAATACGGACCTAAAACAATCGCCATTTAAAACCCTTCACATAGATAGCGTTTAACACAAGTAACAGCCTATGAGTTGAGGAGATTTTGCTTACTGATGGATCTGCTAAGTTTCCAGAGCAAAGCGCGAAATGAAGAAGAGGCTCAGGTTGAGTTATAGCATAATCTTTACCCAAGTCTCCAGCTTTACCCTTTGATTTAGAAGCAAAGAAGAACCTAAATACCTGCTAGCAAATCCTTTAAGCTCTCATATCAACTTTGTAAAAGTCGCAAAATTTAAATCAATCATAAGACTTACTTGTCCTGGACGAGAGAGACGGCAACGAAGAATTGACGTCTGAATGGTATCTAAGTTCAAGCTTCGACCTCCAACGTTATACGCTGCCTAAATTACACAGCAGAAAAGCCCTAGCATTGTTAATTTACAGATGACTTGTATATCAAGTAAGTAGTATCACCCTACCTTTAGCAAGCCAGATACTCTTTTCATGCTGTTTCTGGGGTTCCCGTAGACAATAATCGACTGCAGAAGAGAGAGAGATACACCCAGAACAACAAATTAAAGCTTACAGAGATCTATCAGAGAGATTTGAGTTAAAGAAGTTTTAGTTTTGAGAAATTAACATTACGTGCATAACAAGAGAGTTGTGTATGTTAATCCAGAAAGCTAGCTTCTCTTTATGGTTCAACCTCTTTGGATTCACTCCCTCTAACTTGTTAACAAGCGACCTAAACATTTAAATTAAAGAACCATTCGAATGATTAAAGAACAGTTAGAACAGAATCAATTATATATACCAAAAGAAGTTGATATATTGTTAAAAGACCTGAAATGCTTTAAATCAGGTTCAACTTCATTTAACTTCTCCGAGTCTCTACATATTGATTTCACCAGTAATAGTTTGTCGTAAGGTCGGGAAATGAACTTAAGATTCTCATTTCCGCGAGAAGGGCTGCTCGAGTATCGATCATCACTGAGAGATTCTTGATCTGCAAGTTGACGAAATACTCCTGAGATGCACTTGATCATCTCTTCAGACAAACTGTTTGGTGATTTGGTATAGTTTTCAGAAACATATGTCCCCATCATCGCATCGATATCAGCTTGCTGTAACACAATAGAACCCGAAAATCACCATTGGTAATAAAAGAAACTCAAAACAAATATATTTTACTGTGAAACACAACAAAAAGAAACAGAGTTTCTTTGACCTCAAGCATTGAGAAAGGAAGAGAGTGATGATATGATGAGTCCATTGCTTGGGGAGATATTCTAAAGGAATAGCCTGAACAATGGGACATCGATGAGTGGCTGCGGAATATTCCAGAGTCTTCTAGAACTTTCTGCGGACTGCAGACCGTGTTTTTTGGTGAATCAGGGACTTTAGAAGACTCAAGAAGATCCTCTAATCTCTCTTTCTCTTCTGATTCTAACTTAAATGTAATTTTGTTGTTGAAGAATCTTCGGTATAACAAAAGAAGATATCTTTCTAAGTACATCACTTGCAGCTCCAAACCAGCGATTTCCCTCACCAGATTCTTTGCCTCCTATATCACAAAAAAAAATCTCATAAATCTCAGAGAAGATATTCAAAGAGAAAAAAGGCTTACTTGTGTACTAAGGTAGCCAAAACTTATTGATTATTCTTATAACCTTAGGGACAGAAGAATCTTCGTTTCTACAATCTTCCAAGAAAAGCTTGCGTTGAAAGACTGTCTCCATTTCACAACGTACGAATGCTTCATCTTCTTCAAGCATCCAATCGATCTGCAGAATTAAACAGTTGAAATTTTATGACTTTCTTGAAGAACCTAAAAAAGTAAAATTTTGAAGAAAACTTTCTAAAAAAAAAACCTCATCACTTGAGACTCTCTGGGTGTGTGATTTTCTAGATTTTACAAGAGATTTTAGCTGTTCTATCTCTCTCTGCAACGTTTGATCCTAAAGAACAAGAAAAAAAAACTTATGTTTATTCAATGAACAGAGGATGAAGAAGCATGAAATGCAAAAGAAAAAAAATTGACCATTTTGAAAAATCTGACCATGTGAAATCGATTTAGGTTATAAAAGGATTCGCTTGATCTGTTGATTTTGAGAGATTTTCGAAGAACCGGATCGCTGGAAACAAACAGAAACTTGTTAAGACAGGACTATTAAATTAAACATATACTTACAAAGAAGAAGACACAAAACCTTCTAGAACGTTTGTGAATCGAAGTTGTTGTTGTCGTCATGAGTGTTATAAAGAGTTTTCTTTTATGATTAAACTTGAAATCTCCCAACCTAATTTATTTTTTTTTATGATGTGAAAAAAGATCAAGAAGTAAAGACGACGCAACAGCTGAAAAATCACTGAAATATATATAGCATTGAATGAGATATATAAAACAATTTACATGACACAAAATGTTACACAAGAAGAAAAACAAAGTAAAGGTTAAAGAACAGAGGACACTAGCAGCGAATAGCACTATACCATGAAGGGGATGAGATGACTCCCTATAAATAAGTATCACACAATTGTACAATTTTCTTTTGGATTTTTCTACAAAAAAAAAAAAAACTCTCCACTCTAACTCTTTTTACCATTTTACCTTCATACTGAAATTGCAGATCGATCTACCAAATGGAATTTCCATTTAAACTGCAATATACTTCTCTGTTTCGTCATTAAATTTCTTATATTCTTGTAATTATCGATTGAATTTGAAATTTCAATTTGCAATTGAGATTAGTTGTTATTGGTATTGATATTATAGTTATTAGTCGTTGAATTGGTATAAGAAGGTTATATTGTGGGTTAAATTTCATTTGATAGGTTGATTTGCAGTTACGGACACATGAAGGTAAAATTGCAAAAATAGTAGCTGTGAAGGTTTTTTGTATAACTTTTTTTGTTTTTTAAAAAGAATATATATTTGATTAAAAATCTAAAAATATTCAACTGTTTTTTTGTCAAATATAAAAATATTTAACTGTTTGATACTACTATTTTTCCATCTCTTCTTTTACCTAACGTCTCTGGGATACAGTAAATGCATATATCTTTTTTTCTCTTTTGACAACTAGTAATTAATTTATACTCTACTTATATATATATATTTTTTGTTAAATACTCTACTTATATCGATATGCATGTATGATGTATGCACATTTTCAATTAGGGCTTAATACAAACTGATAATCATATAATGTTTGAACAAGCCAATATCGTAGTATGTTTTTCTTATGTTAACTTAATATTGTCGTATGATCTGTGACTAACAAACAAGAGACTTTCGATCGGATTTTGAAAAGCATAAAAATTACAAAAATATTAGGCTAAAAAACTATTAGTGATAGTTCAAAGCCAAAAAGAACAAACTAGTTGGCCTTAATATTTTTCTTTGCCAATGATTAGTTTTCATTTGGGTCTTTTTTTTTTTGCTTGAGTGTTTTTCTTTTCGTCAATTTGGTTTTACCACTTTAAATACGAGTGTTTAGTGAATACTCACTCAACTTTACAAAAATTATCATTTTGACAGTTTTCACACCAACTACAAAAACTATTAAAACCTTTTGTTTGCTTTCGTTAACACATTAACTTAATTTTTCTCTCTCCATTTAATACATTAAAATTAAAACTGAATTTTTTTTATAAATTTGTGTTGATGTAAAAGGAAATACATTGTTTGTGAAAAAATATTAAAACTTTAAAACGACACTATTTATGAAACTAAGTGATTAATAAATACTACTCCCTACGTCTCATTTTAAAAGTCTTTCTGACTTTTTCCCTTGTTCCATTTTAAAAGTTTTTCTATCTTTTATTTATTTATTACAATATTAACTAAAAGATTTTATCCAAAAAACTTTAAAAACCATGTTAAAAAACCAAAAAGAATATCCATATTAGAATGAAGAACTATTACATGTAGTTGTGTTTTAAGTAAATTACTTTTTTTAAGATAATGTTTTTGATAGAAAAACAACTCTATTAATTTTGGAGTTTAGATCAAAAAGCTTTTAAAATGGAACAGAGAGAGTATTATCTAAAATTGATCACATAGCCAATTAGCCACTATTACAATTGTATATAATTCGTTGTGGGATAAAACCATTGCATGATCATTGTGAAAATAATTTGGCTATCTATCTATTTCATAATTTATATTGACCGGTCTTGGAAAGAAACATGCCTTTGATTAAAACACTTTACCATTAAAATAAAGTATCTTAAAATAAAACCAAGTGTGTGTCTCTCTTTTGGGTATTTGCATCAAAAGAAACAAAACAATATGTAATTATTGGTTTGACATTGGGTCTGATGTGTTTGTAAAGGCTACTTTTATGCAAACAAAAATCATGCAAGACAACTTACAAACGGGAAATTTACATGCTTTTGTGTGAGTGAAGTTCTAATGCTTATTCTTCTGACCTACGTAATAGTTCCTAAAACGGATTCTATTAACAATGGAGAATCCGATTAAAGAAAGAAGGATACTGAAGGAAGAAAAATATAAAAGAAAAGTTTATTACGATTAAAGAAAAATGTATTTCTTTTATTATCTTCCTTAATGTTATGATGTTATACATATAATTGTATGTATATCTGATAATTAGTAAACCATCATTACTAAATCGAACCAAACCAGAAATACAACAACCAAAATTTAACAATCTAACTCAACAGGCCCCCCTCAAATCTTTACCGGTGATAATGTGAGAAGTGGAAGTAATGATGATGGATGGTAAATACTTGAAACGGAGAGTCGATTGAGGAGAGAATAAAATGGTCCAGGTTGCAAAGGTTTGGTCATGATGTCAGCCAACTGACTTCCTGTTGAAACATGAACGGTCTTTAAGAAACCAGATTTAATGTGATCTATTACCATATGACAATCAATCTCCACATGCTTAGTGCGCTCATGAAACACAAGATTTGTGGCCAAGTAGATAGTTGACTTACTATCACAGAACAGTTTGGATGAGCAAGTAGTAGTGATATGAAGAGAAGTAAGCATTTGTTGCAACCAAACTAATTCACAAGAGGCCAAGGCAAAACTACGATATTCTGCTTTTGTATTATTACGGTTGACTGTGTCCTATTTCTTAGACTTCCAATAAATGAGAAAATGACCAAGAAACATACACATACCAATAATAGAGCGCCTTGTGTCTCTGCAAGCTGTCCAATCTGCATCGGCAAACCCGTTTAGGCACACATCAGAGTTTGCATAATACATTAATCCTTGAGCAGGATTTACCTTTAAATGTCGAAGAAAATTTTGAGTAGTCTGAAAATGAACATGAATTGGTGCAGAAAGAAACTAACTCAAAGTGTTTACTGCATATGTGATGTTTGGCCGAGTAATTGTAAGATAGTAGTCTTCCTATTAGCTCTCTGTAAGCAGTGGGATTATCCAAAAGAATACCAGAGTCTTTAGTAAGAGGGACCTTGGGATCCATTGGAATTGAAGATTACAAGCTAATAGTTCATAATCTTCAAGAAGAGAGAGTCATATTTACGCTGGCAAACTGAAACGCATGAAGCATTTCGTGCAATCTCCAATCTAAGAGAGAGCCGTTCTTGACCAAGATCCTTGAGCTTGAACTCCTTTGAAAGAATCTCCTTGAAATGAAGAACCTCGTGACCAATGTTACTTGCAATTAAGATGTCATCTACGTATACAGGAGCAGCAATCAATGTAGTGAAGGTTACTTTAACAAATAAAGTATTGTCACCGGGAGATTGTTCAAAATTTTCAGCAAGAAGAACATTGGAAAGTATGTGATACCACTGCCTTGATGCTTGTTTCAATCTGTATAAGGATTTCCTTAACCTATAAACATGATTAGGTGGCAGAGGAGATGGATCCTTAGGTGTATATTCTTGTGGAAGAGACATATAGATTTCCTCAACCAAGTCACCATGCAGAAAAGCATCTATGACATCCATTTGAGTCAAACTCCATCCATGGATAGAGGCTAAATCTAAGATAAGCTTCACACTCTTCAACTTTGCTATTGGAGAAAAAAGTATCTATGTAGTTAATCCTCTCTTGTTGTGTGTATCATTTAGCCACTAAATGTGCTTTATACCTTTCAATTGAACCATCTGCCTGAAACTTGATTTTGAATACCCATTTACAGCCAATGGTATGTTTTCCCAGGGGTGGAGTCTTAATAATCCAAGTCCCACTGTCCTCAAGTGCCTACAACTCCAAATTACAAGCTCCTTTCCATTTTTCAGATGTTATAGCTTGCTTAAAATTTGTAGGTTCAACTTCCAGAGTATATGAAAAAATATAAGATTGGAAAAGGGGAGTGAATTTATCATAGGAAAGAACAGAAGAAAGAGGATAAGGTGTGGTATATGTGAGATTTGTACGTGTTGTGAAAGGGACTAAAGAACAGTGATACTCAGACAAATAAGTGGGAGTCTTAGTATGTCTCTTAGGTCTAGTATATGGTAAAGAAACATGTGCAATATCTACTAGCACAATTGGCTCTATTATAGATGTGGTATTAGAGTCCTGAGTCACAACATTAGGCAAAGGAGATTAACATGGAGGAACTGATGCAGGTAAATCAAAAGAATATTTAGGTAAATCAGGTGAATTATGTGAAGATGATGCATGATGAGAGATATCAGAGACATATAATGGGACTGGTAATGGCAAAATACTATTGGGAAATGGATCAGACTGAGGAACTATATGAGTAAATTTGAAAGGAAAAACCGTTTCTTGGAAGACAACATTTCTAGAAATAGTAACAACATGAGACTCTAAATCTAAGACTTTGTAACCTTTATAGCCTGATGGATACTTTAAGAAAACACAAGGCTTAGCTCTAGGGGTAAATTTGTGTCTATTTTTATCATGAGTAGACACATAACATAAGCTACCAAAGGTTTTCAAGAAACTATAATCTGGACTTCGACCAGTAAGCATTTTAAAGGGAGTTTTATCATTAAGTAATGGAGAAGACAATCTATAAGTGAGAAAAACAGAAGTCAAAACACAATCACTCCAATACCGAATTAGCACATGAGATTGAAAAAGCAATGATCTAGCAACATTCAACAAGTATTGATGCTTGCGTTCAACTACTGAGTTTTGTTGTGGGGTATATGCACAAGAAAAGAAATGAAACATGCCATTTTCTTTGATTAAATCGGTAAAAGCTAATTCTGCGGTATTATCTGTTCTAATTGCTTTAACAGAACAAGAATATTGAGTTTTAACATGATTTAAGAACTAAGGAAAAATAACAGGAACCTCTGATTTGTTTTTCAACATGTAAACCCATGTGATACGAGTACAATCATGAACTAAAGTAATAAAGTATTTATAGCCTTCAATAAATTCTACATGAAAGGGTCCGCACACATATAAGTGAACTAATTCAAAAGGCTTATCAGCCAACTTATTATAAGAATCAAATGATAGTCTCTTTTGTTTAGCTAATGTGCAAATTGAACAATGGGATGCAGTACTAGATGAAGATTTAAATGAAGGTAGAACTTGTGACATTTTATAAAGCTTGAGTGATGATGGATGGCCTAAACATAGATGCCAAATATTATCATTATCCAAAATTGAACCTTAGAAGGAACCAAGGAAAGTAGTTGATGTTGAAGGGGCATCATTCTCTAAAATGAAAAGATTTTTATAAAGCTTACACATCCCAATCATCAAGCCCCGAGTAAGGTCCTGAATCAAATTACATGTAGTATAAAAAAGAGAAGCGCAATATAAGGTTTTAGCAAGGCAACTCACACTAATCAAATTGAAATGAAAATCTAGAACATGCAAAACATCATATAATATCAAAGAGGATGTAATGCATATGGTGCCTTTATGTGTAATAGGAACACTAATACCATTTGGAAGTGCAACAGTGACAGAAAATATTGGAACCAAATCTCTAAACATTCCTAGATCAGAACAAACATGACTAGAGGCTCCACTATCAATAATCCAAGTATCACGAGGTAAAAGTTTTTGTAAAGAAGATAGGTCATGGTTCTGAAATAACAGTTTGTTGTTTTCGTATTTTAGGCTAGTAGAAGGAAAGAAAGTGAAACCAGAGGTGGATTGCAAAGCCTTCACACCATGTTTTATGATGGAAGAACCTGAACTTGTAGTTGGAGACTCTTGATTTTGTGTAACCTGAGCTATCATAACACTTCTGTTGAATTGAGAAATCAAGTCTTGGATGTTGTTACTTGAAAAAGCATGTTGTCAGCTCTTGATGTTGGTTTGATAGTTCTTTGTCTCTCATCTTGAGTGACAATGTTAAAAGCTTCTTCTATTATAGGAATTGGCTTTAATATCAGAATGTGTCGACGTGTCTATTCATACGGCTCATTCAACCCCATCAGAAATTTTCTCACATGACTACGATGCTACTATTTTTTCCAAACACTAGTAGAGAAAACTGTTATAGCCACGTTTTAGCCATGAAAAAATGTGGCTAGAGGTTCGTAACCTTTTTTCGTGGCTATATCGTGGGAAAATCATTCATATAGCCACAATTAACCACGAAAAAAAACTACGATCCTATAGCCACGATTTTGTCACGAAATCTGTCGTGGCTATAGCACTTGTTTTTACTAGTGAAAGAGAAGCAATTTCACATTCACACTTACCACATGTTCAAACCGGCAACTCCACATAATTTCTATGTTCTTCCAAAAGTGTAACAAGTTTTGTATGATAGGTAGAGACATCTAGAGAACCTTGTTCAATTCTACTCAACTTATGTTCTATATGTAAATTCTAGGTGCATCGTCCTGCTTGAATCTTGATAAAAGATTTTTCCAGATTCCCTGCTATAGAAATGAAAAACAAACTCTGCCCTATTTTCTTTGAAACAAAGTTCATAAGCCATGTAGCAATGATATCATTGCACCTAGATCACACACTTGAATCGCGATGTCCAGCAGGTAGTTTCACAACAATTCCGTCAATCAACCCCAGTTTATCACGCACATTCAATGCCATTTGAACAGATCGCCTCCAAGAATGAAATTCTGATGCAGTTGTGAGACGATCCGAGACGAGAATAAGTCATGTGTGGTCGTTATTGTGAAGATAATAGAGATCATCATACATATTTGTTGAGGTACAAAGATTGAGAGATTGTTACGAATAGTCCCCATTCACAGAGATTTGAGCTGATAAGCTTCCCATTTCATGTGAAAATTGAAGAATATGTGTCGAATGTTGGTAAAAAAAGAAGAAATCGAACACACAATAGGTCAATCGAAGGAAACAAAGAAAATCACAAGAAAGATCAAAATCGAAGCGAAAATGGATTATCCAATCACGAAAAAAGAGTTGAAACAAGACGAAGAACAACAATCGAACACGACATTACGTCTTGAATCGCACAAGGAAGCTTGAGACTCTGATACTATATTAACAATAGAGAATTCGAATGAAGAAAAAAAGAGAATGAAGAAAAAAGAAGATGAAGAAAATTTTGATACGATTAAAGAGAAAATGTATTTCTTTTATTATCTTTCTTAATGTTATAATGTTATATATATACATGATGATTAGTAAACCATCATTACTAAACCGAACTAAACCATAAATACAATAACCAAAATTGAACCATATAATTTATTAGATTCTTTTTACGTTTGTCTCTTAATTACTTGGAGCATGGTTGTATTCAAACACTAGTTTCTTGTTGTAATGACATAGAGTCATCCTAAATCTTGACATCAACTAACAAAAGAACACTTAAATATGTGGTTTATACATATATGATACATTGATACACTATAAGAAAAATAAATACCTTTTTCTTCAATATGGGCGTTTATAACAATAATACATTTTGATACAGTACAAGAGGTATTACCATTTGCAATATTTGAGAGAAAAATATGAGATTTTTTTTGTAGATTAGTTCCTTGCACGTCATTTGATATGGTTGGCCATATGTACTCTAGTCAAGTGGACCATTTCTAAAAGCTCCACCAAAATTCAAATCTTTGTCACGAATATAAAAAGAACTTTTGTTTTGATAAAGCATTAAGAGTTACTAAATGGTAAATTACAAAAGGTTTTTTGGAGGGTGTCTTTTGGTTAAAGAGATGCAAGGAGTTGAGTGGCAAGCAAAAGCACTTGATTGAAATGGTAAAGGAAGGCCTTAAAAGCGATGAAAGGTGATAACAACTTTTTTCTATAACAAATCTACCCATACGTACGTAACATTGAGAATTATATATACATTTAATTAAATCTCGTACATATATTTAAAAATAATATATATATATATATATATATATATAGTACTCATTATTTAATGTTCTAACAGCCTAGTCTTCAATAGCCAAGGACACAACTCAGATTTTTGTGTGGATAGGAGATCCATAACATTGTTCAGGAAAAAAATATTTACAGAATAATGATGATCGAGTTGGGTTTATTTGGAAGTGCTCTATTGTGAATAAAATAAAATAAAAAAGGAAAAAGAAAAAGAGAATCCAAGAGAAGAGAGGTGATTAGGTTATAAAGAAGATTCATATTTTGGGATTGTGTTCTTTGTTTTGTGGTTTCCTAAGTTTCTGTTCCGTAGTTTTCTCTCCGAGACGTAACGCGACAACTCTTTTTGTATTATGAGTTTTCGTCTCGATTGCTACAATTTCAACATTACTAACTCCCAAGTCAAGTTTATCAATCAACACACTCCCTTTTTTTTTTTTTTCGTTAAAAGATATCGACAACTCCTTCTTACCATGCACATATATGCTAGTAATTTATTACTTCTATGAATAGTTATAATCAGTAAATGCTTTCTAATAATGTATGTAACGTAAATCTACACTTTTAAGCTTCATTTTCCTCAATCTTGTATTTATTTATGTCAAATCTGTGAAATTGTAAGCTTGGTGTTTTAAGATTCTTTGTGAATCAATAACTCCCTGCGTAATTGAGTTGAGACCACTGGCAAATCAAGGCTTCCAGAGTCGGACTGAAAACCCATGAGGCTAAGATGGAAAAAACATGGACTTTCTGGAGTCTAAGTGATTCTTTAAACCTGAAAACCCGACAATACGACTATTCTTCAATCCTTGGAGAAGGAACAGTTGTCTGGGAAGAGAGGGTAGTGTTGTCAAGGCTGCCCTCAGGGAAACAAACTCCTTCCACTGGTTAGGGAAGGCTACTATTAGTATTGGTCCTCACTGTGTATTGGACATTAACTGAAATTTTTCTGTTTACGAAAACACGGAGTAGTGGCTACAATGTTTACATGGCAAGGCTGCTCTCGGTTTGGTTTGGAATTGTTTGGATCCAAAACCTCCAAACCAGAATCGTTTCATGTACACATTTTGATTTTGACAAACTTTGCTGTTGGTTTTCTCCAAAAGTTTGAGTTGCACTTTAGATGAGCACATCTTTGGTGCTTTGGTACAAGAGTGACAATTATTCATCAACTTTGAAATAGACTCTGTAATGTCGGATTCACCGATCATACAAAACTCATCAGGATAACACTGATATTCGATATAACATCACCTAAAGTCACTACCACGCGATGAACTAGTTTTGACGTTACCAGGTCCTATGTTTATGATTCTCTAGTATCACCAGCAGTCCGTGAAACATTTTTTTAGACCTGGACTGCCAAAATGCAGCAAGAGGAACAGAGGTTAAGGCTAATCAACAACCAAAAAGATATCACGTAAACAGACAACTGTAGATGCTCTACAAAACTAGTAAAGTATAAGGGGACGGGACCAGCTAAACTTGAAAACTCATAGTGGCAAGAGTAAGAAAAATGTTGCTGCAAAATGGTTTCCAGGAACTTAAGAAAATGGAGCAACAAGAATCCTACAAGCTTATTATACATTGGCCACACAATCGTATCCGACTCTGATAACCTTAAGACCCACTATCACCAGTTAATTCTCATGATGTTACACCAAACCGAAACTAGGTATATCATCAGAAAAGGTAGTACCAAAAGACACTAAACTTGAAATTGCAAGTGAAACTCAGGCTCAGTCTGATACAAATATGACGTACAGAGCAATGTGATAAATGACCTTAGGAAGACGAAACAGGGGGAACCGAGGACTCCTCGGAGGTCGATTTTGCAGCAGAAAAGTTAAGAGCAGCAGCAGCAGCAGCCTGAGGAGAATAGATGCGAGCTTTCTTTATGATTTCAGAAACAATCCAATGCTTATTCTTGCTCAAAGGCCTTGACGGATCCAACTTCACCTGCATCATCATAACAAGGAATTTAAGGTTAATAATCACAATCGGATAAGTCTAGTTTCCAATGGTTTAACTCAAAACATTTCACAGATCCCTAAATGCTTGCTAGATTTTTGAGCTTTTGATCAAATGTTAATCTCCGATTCACCTAGAACATCTCTCGCAAAAGGAAACCTTGCGAACAATAAAGTACAAAAAGAAAAGTGGAATTACTCGATCGCCGATGTTACAGGCGTCCTTCTCGTCGTGAGCCATGAATTTGCTAGTACGCTTGACGTAGCGATTGTAGAGCTTGTTGTGGAAGAGTCTATCGACGGCGACCACCACCGACTTTTGCATCTTGTTCGACACCACCGTGCCTATCACCGGCTTCATTTTTCCGGGCAAAGTGAAATCACAGACTACTGAAGTGAAGAAGCTCTGGATTTGGGAATCTGAAGATGGAAGAAGACGAGCGAAGAATGGTCAACTGTTTCTCTTCGTCTAGGGTTTTATGTTAATGGGCTTTGATTGTGCCCAGTATAATTTGGTCCAACAAAGCCGGTTGAAAACTAAAATATGGTTTATTTGCATATATAAAATCGAACCGGGATGCGAAGCAAGAACAAAGAACTGAATACGGTTTCATTCGGTTCGGTCTTTTAGGTTTAAATTTTTTTGGTTATCAAAAATTGAAACCATTCGGTTTCCAAAATATTTCGGTTCGATTGGATTTAAATTCGGTTCCATTTGAATTATTTTCAGATATTTTTGAACTTTTTTTATTATTTTTATATTTTGATATTTTTTTAAGTATTTTGAGATATTTTCAATATTTGGGTTGCCCACTCGGTTCCGGATTTTTCGATTACCAAAAATTAGAACCATCCTGTTATTTTCTACAATTTGATTTTTTTTTTATTGTTTCGATTTGGTTCTACCATTTCGGTTACTATGCCACCCCTATCTTACATAATGAAAAGAGAATAACAAAAGCTGAAAAAGTTTAAAACAGAACTTCGGGTTCAGCTTGGGGAAGAAGATAAAGCCCGAGGCATCGGCATTTTCAGGAAGAAGAACGTTTGGGTTTACTTTAGTAGAATGTTGTTGTTGAGTGATCGCATTGTACTCCAAAATGGAAGCCGTGAGAGGCCTGTTTCATTGTTTCCAATTGTTGATATTCAACGAACTTTTGCATTTGCGTTTCAAGGGAAAAAAAGCTAATCCAAATCATATGAAAATGTTGAGAGAAGCAATGATCAGCGAAATGATGGATATCAGAAATCCAAGACACGGTTTCTCTTTTTAAGGCTGCCGGGTCAGAAGAGCGATATCGTCCCCGACTTCAACAATTTTAGCTTCTTTAGACGCCTTTGCTGCTTTGGCAATGCTCTCCACATCAAAATCTATTGCTATCTTCTTCACGAGGCCTTCAAGCATCTGTCATTACATAGACGGGCATATTCAATTAATGCAGCAAACGAGCAAATACATTTGTCTTTTAAAAAGAACAACATTTTTTATTGAAAAAGGGGAAAAACTCCAGTGGTTTTCGAAAACTAACCAGCGATCCGATAGCTACCAAACTCCGGAATTTGGAATCAACATCTGCAGCTTCCTCTTCCACAATCTGTTTTAACTTTCATCCTTTTAGTGCGACGATGATAACACAATATTTGGATCCAATAGAAATTCAGGAAACTATTTGGTACATTGTTTCTGGCAGATTTTAATTTTACTTTTATCTCAGAGATTTGCGCAAGTGATAAATAATGATTGCAACCGATGAGATGAGATTCAATAGCGATATATACATGAAACGGGAGATGTGCACGATGACAAAAATGACCAGACTAAGGCCTACCTGAAATGCTGCTGAGAGGACTTGAGCTTGGCCTTCTTCATCCTTCTTTTCTATTAATAGCACTGCATAACTGCAGGAACAAAAACATAGATCACGGTGTTGATGTTCTGTTTCTGATTAAAATTTCAACAGTGATTATTATGGATTATAGCTACGATTTGGAATGACTCCAACTATAACATAGGTAATATAAGAGAGATCTTACTTGAGAAGCAACGTAGAATAAGCTAACTGCAGATTCTTATTTGGGGATGAATAACAGTTTGAGAAGGCATCAAGTATCTGCATTACCCGAAAACCCACTCTTCAAATTATCATAATAAAACACACAGACATATGTATGTAGGCAATATAGTAAAATGCAATTAGAAACTTTATTTATATTCCCATACACAGCTCAGCAACAGATACTAGACACAGAAACTAGAATGTCTCCTCACAGGCTGTGAGTCGCAGCTAAACAAATAGATCATGGAAGATTCTAATCATGATGAAAACCATAGAAAGGAAATAGTACTTACTTGACTATGATGCCTCTGTAGCCAGTAATGAAATGAAGAATTTTTGAATAGATTAACCAGGACACGAACAGTTGTTAGAAGATTTGCAGGAAGAGCCGGTTCTTCTGTGACTTTCTTTATCAAATCCAAAAGTAGGTCTGATTGAATTTAAAGTAACAGGGAGATAAAAATTAATAAAGGACGTTAGCTGATACTTTAATTCATGTTGAGAAACCATAGCTTGACGCGAGATATGATTACCATTGTTGTTTTCCACATGCTTGATAAGAAGATTTGCTCCATCAGGATGCAACACGAGCATCCTCACTATATCAGTAGCTGCGTATTCAAAAACCAAAACATAAGGTTATACCTAACAATTGACACTGAAAAATTATGAAAAACACATGGAAAACAATAATATTATCTAAATAACCGAAACATCTCATTTTTAATTGTTATGCAAGCATATTGGAGAATCAACTGATTCAGCTATGGCCTCATAAAACATGAAAAACACATGGCTATATGTAGTAAACAGTTCTCTTTGACGAATTGATTGACAAGAAAAGACCAACCGGGAAACATCATAGCAGGTGGCCATGCTTGTAGCACTTGCAAAAGCAAAGCAATATCCATGTCAGCAAATTTGGAAGAGTGGTAGTGCGATGTGTCCTTGAGTATTTTAACAATTGCGCCTAATCTGGATACTTCGACTTCTTTCAGGGACTTGTCACTATTTACCTTCAAAAATAAGAAAAAAACATGTAGAAGCATAAAATACAAACACTAGTAGTAGTACAAGTAAAATAATCATTAAATCTTTTCTGGCACAACTGTAATCATGAGCCAGAAGTCACTATTGAGAGCTTACTGGGTCAGATAGTAAAGTATTGTTGAACTCTGTCATCTTTTTCAGAATCCCGTCATATTGGGCAACATCGAAAACTAGCACACCTCTCTGGAAAAAAAAATGGAAGAGAAAAGGATCAATGGCTAGAAACAATAATAAGAATAAAGAAAGAATTCCAGCGTACTTTTGGAATGTGCTTGAATAAAGGTTTTGCCGGAGTTGCTGCAACGGAAAAGAGTCAAAGTGCATGAGGCAAATGGAAGAACATCACGTAATATAATTTAAGTATTATGTGAAAATAACCCAGACACGGTATTCATACCAGCTGTATGAGATGCTTGCCCAGGCACATAAGCATTTGCTGTTAGACAAAAAAGGCACAAAAAAGGCAGAACATAAAGTCACAGTAAAATACTGAATCAAATTTCAGACCAAATATTTTTAAAAACATGTGAATTTTACCGCCCGTGAAGGCATCACGATAAGATGGATTAAAATTGAAGTCTTTCTGCCCAGAGTTTTGTAGTATAAATTCAACAATTTGCTGCCGATATGCAAGTGGGAGATTTTCTTTCAGGAGCCACTTGTCAGCTGCATCATAAGGATTGTCTGCCAACAATAAAAAATTATAAGAAAGATAAATCGAAGAACTGGCTTGTGGTTGCACTTGGAATTAGCACAAGGATAGCAACACAGTTCAGGTACCTGATCGATTGTAAGGTAGCTTCCGAATAGGTTCCCCATCACCAATATCAACATCGAAAACTAGAAGGAAAAAAACAGCTAAGAATTTTGTTCACTTTGATATTAAGATATTCTGAAGTTTCCATAATAGGCTAACCATAATCATATTGAACTCCATCGAGAATTGGAGTATCAGCCACACCATCTGGGCCATCAACAACCTCGCCAATCTGAAAAAAAGTAATACAGTGAGAACTCAAATCATTCTACCACAAAGGAACAACAATGTTTGGCCGTTATTATGTGACCAAATACTAAACATAAATCTATCTCATATCCTTGCTCTCGGCTGAAGAAATCCTGATATTCCTACTTCAAAGTGAAGACCAAATTTCGAAGTCAGAGACAATTTTGTTCTCATGTCTGGGTGCCACGTTAGATCACCCATTCCAAATTCATCTAAAAACCTTGCTAATGACACCGAACATGTCGTGATCTGCTGACAGCATATGCTATCATTTTATGACAAGACAGCTTGATTATTCGTGGAAAGTTCATCACCCTCATCGAATGGTAACTTTTCCGTAAAGAAATGAACATATATTCCTCCAGGCCATTGATTTCCAAGGGAATTTATGTATAATTCATGCATTCTATCGAATAAATAATAAAGCAGCATTCAGGCAAGGGCAAAAAAGGCATGCAGTCAGCAAACAAAAAAAGGTTCCGAAATGAGATAAAAGTTAATTATGTTGACTTACTTTATCCCATCTCTGTTCTCTCATATTCCATGCATAAGCAACGCCATTGTCTCCTTCCCTTACAACTTTTGTCTGGCCATCACTGGTACCTGAGAAAAACATCAAATACTAGAAGATGTTACACTGATGAGCATAGTTAGACAGTGGGCACTTATCTATCTGTTCTCTTAAGACTTCTTAGAAAATTGAGGCTTACTACCGGATAGTAAAAGTTAAAAATACAAATTTGGATAATAAGTGGTACCTGGTAATGTCAGAGCATCAAGCCCCGGCAATTCGTCAAGTTTCATTCCCCCAACCTTTTTCCTGAAACAAAAAACGGCGTGCACATACTTTGCAGTTATTTTGCAACCACTCAACAGGCCATATGAGTAAAAAAAATCTGAAAGTGCGATGTGAAAAAAAAAAAGTTCAATGGACACAGAATTTAATCGATAGGAGTTGAGATAACCACAGGTGATCAGATTACCTGCTCAATTTGTACTGAGAAAGTTGGGAATCATAGGCATCAATCTCCATCTGATCAGCAACAACACCATCCCGTACTGTCCAAACACGAGCCACTCCATCTGAACATGCTGTCACAATATCCCCGTTCTCCAAGAACTTGGCATCCCAGACACAGCCTGGGTGTTCCAAACTCTGAACGCAGACTCCATCTGTGCCATACAATAGCAACAAAGCAAGTACAAAAAATCAGTCTGTAAGAAACGGGCACGGTTTACAACCAAGTAGTCTCTTTTGCTAGTGACACTGATATCAATTATAGTTTATAACATCTACTGTGGACCAATCTTTTCAAGCATTTCAAACTGGCTTCTGATCACCTGATACTGGCTGAGATGCTAATAACTAACTTCCCATGAGCGGTAACCAAGTAATCAAATTGAATAAGACGCTTCCACAAAAATTGATGCAAGAAACATCTTTAATTTTCAAATAAATGTTTGAGAGCGAGAGTTGGACTGAAAATTGCAGAGACTTACGCAATTTAAGCCTATCAGACCTAAGTAACCTAGAAAAATTATAGAACATAACTGACGAACAGCCGAGGCATCAATGGAAACAAAAGGAAAAACATAATCACCTTTCCATATCTTGGCATGGCGATCTTCACTGCCACTGACAATAAGGCCAGATGCATGCGCATCGACTGAATAGACAATGGAGGTGTGGCCAACCATCTCCAAAAGAACTTCACCACTAAGAGCCCATAACCTGAGTGACCTGTTGAGATAAAATAAAAAAAGAGATTTGCTACCTTTGCCGTGTACAGACGCATGAAAAAGTGGGCAAAGGAAAACCTAAGCATCACATACAAGATGAAAAAGTGTAATCACTAGATCACAATCCTTATCCTAGTCATGCAAGAGACAACAAATTCTGATTTAAGAACAGAATGATGACTTCATGGATGAACATGATTCCGTTGGAAGATGGCATGAAGTAAGGCAAGTGGTTGTTGGACGCAAAGGACTTACCCATCATGTGATGCAGAAAGAAATCCTAAATCAGGCACCACTGCTAACCCTCTGACAGTATCTGCAGAGCAAAATAAAATTACTTGTATACGACGATAGTTTCTCCAACAAAATAGAAATCCCTGACAACAGGTCAGTGTCTTAACACTTCACGAGATAGATATCTTACTACAGTTATTATCAGATTCTGTCTTACTTTCAATGTGCCGGTTCTCACATTGACAAATAAGTTTGAGAGAAACGAAAAATGTAAGAGAGGCACAAAGAAACTCACCTGTATGCCCTGCAAAAGTTCGTAGACTTGTTTTTCCTTTCCAGAGTTTGAGAGTGGTGTCACTTGAACCTGGTAGTAGGATAAGTCACTTGTTAGCTGAGAACCACTCTGAAAGTTATGACATCAAACATAATAAAACAAATTTGAGGCATCTTAAGGTCAACATAAACTATTTAACATAAGCTTATTTCCAGAACGATTAAACTAGAAAAAACAACTGAATAAGGAAGAACTTGACATCAACAAAACGTCAGAAAACACAAAACAAATGCATCAAATGACAGTTTTAGCTGGATGATTTACCTGAAACGAGCTCACCAGATGGGAGCTTTATCACTGCCTGGACAGGCGATTGGTGTGCCTCCCAAGATTCAACAAGTTGGCCATTTCTCCAACGTTTCAGAGTTCTTCAGAAAATAAAACAAATGAAGAAAGTAAGTTACACTACACAACAGTAGAGAGTAATCCAATATTTGATGGATCTCTATATCCCAGTGTACTATAGCTAGCAAGCTACGTCAAGAAAAAAGATGGACACAACTCATACACACCCTTAAAACTATGAATAAGAATAATATAATATGCCATACGGGAAACAGAAAAGGAAACCACAGGCTAATACACTTACTGGATTTTAAGCAAGAAATGTTATTGACTGAACAGATTGCAAGTTTCATACTGAGAAAATTTACGTGAACAGCAGGAGTACTTACTGATCAACTGAAGATGAAACAATATCTTCGTTATCAAGAGTAACACCGGTGACTTGCATGGTATGACCCTTCAATTTCTGAAGGTTCTCTCCATTTATCAGGTTCCAGACGAAAATGAAAGTATCCATGCTCCCAGAGACGAGCCTGCCTTCAGGGTATTCATCATTTGGCGGAATCCATGCAAGCGGTCCAACAAAGCTTGTATGACCCAAAAGAATTTTAGAGGAGGAATACTTGCGCTTATCAGCTGGATCCAGTGACCAAACCCTTATGGTTCTGTCTCTTGACGAAGTAGCTATATTCTCATCAGTGCACACACATATTCCACGAACCTGACAACATTTTTGATAACTTACAGTTGTTAATCATTTGAATTAGCTGAATAGCATAAGGTTACAGTATTCAGCATCAAAGTATTAATGGCATTGGCACACAAGGTTAAAGCAACCGACAACGCATAGCCATAGGGAACAATTCTAAAATTCAGAACCAAGCATCAAAGCATCTCTAAAATTTCCACATTCCCGGATGAGAAATTAACCTAATGAGGGAAAAAGCTAATCAAAACAAAGTCTCACTCCGCTAATTAACAAATCGGATCATAAGATTGAAATCACAATCGAAACGCCCAAGGTGGTGGATTCCTCGAAAGTATGAGGGACGAAGTTTCATAGTCGTAAAACGAAAACCAGAGAAGAAAACAGTGTAGAAGGAGGTGTAATTCGCGGCGGGAGTGAGAGATCTTACATCGTCGTCGTGGCCGCGAAGCTCGCACCGGAGCTTGTACTCGTTGAAGTCGATATCCATGACCGAGAAACGACTCAAAAGTGACTTGCTCGAGGAGGAAGGAACAACTGAGGGAGAAGGTGAAGGGATCTTAAGTCTTGATATAATTTTCGCAAATCTTAATATATTAGACGTGCATAAATTTGGCTCATATTAAAAATTTGGGATGGTTAATTTTTTTTTTCTAACCAAATCACTAATTAATTACAAATTTCGTGATTGGTGATCCAATTGAGAGTGAAAGAGTTTATGAAAAATCTCTATCACAATATCTAGTAGCACCCGTTTGACATTATGATTGGAGTTCACAGCACACGAGAAACTAAAAAAATATTAAAAAGTGGAAACAAAACGTCGAAGGTACAGAATTCGTCAGCAAAATTTGAGAAAACCGATTATTCTTTAGAGTTTGATAATGGTGATAAGTTGTACACAATCTGCTTCAAAATCCTGACAATTTGTCCATCTCTTACATCGTCAATAAAAGAGCTTCCATTTCGCAGTTTAGTGGTGTTAAACTTCTTGTACTTGTGCCCCGATCAAAATTGTCCTCCCCTCGTGAGTTTCACAAATCCATCTGAAACCTTACCTTGGATCTGTAAATTTCCAGAAACCATCCACTTTGCATTGAATCGTTGTACCGCTGATTATTTTCTAAGTCACATATTGTCATTCGTCGGGGATATTTCTTGTGATTATTTCCATAGCAAACATTCACTCTTAACATATTCCAGAGTACACTCTGTCTCCGGTTCTACCTCTTGAAACACCTTTTGATTTCTCGTTTTCCATAAACACTACATTATCTGTAAATAGAAGTCATGCATTTCCTCTTGCTCTAAACTCGACGACAATCTCCGAAAAAGATAATCGAGATTTGTGAGTTTGAAGGGAAGCTTAAACCTATGGTAGGAACAAAGGATAAAGATCATACCTTTATGGAATTGGGATATCTAACTAATTAAAAGGAGAAGATTTGAACATTTCAAGCTGTCCACGTAG
>OVAN01004056.1:4066-31061 GCA_900406275.1 Anastatica hierochuntica
TTGGCCTTAAGCTTGTGAGAAGTTTTTCTGTTCAAATAAACATTGTGTAAGCTTTTTGAAAGAAACTTAGTAATACATATCTTTAAAGAGAAATCTCCTGTCACACCCTGTGTAGTACTTTTCGGCTGTAGTTCTTGCATTTTCAAATAATACTCCAATTTGGAAAAGTAATTTAATTATTTCTTTTAATGATGAAACATGAAAGATTTAAGGTGTAGTTTTGATGATTCGTGGGTGCAATTACAAGGAGGAGTTGTCAACCCTAGGACATTCATTAAGAGGTTTCACGGAGCGAGAACTTATGTTTGGCTCCACCGACTCGATTATGGATACGAAGAGAATCCAGTCGAAACTCGGAAACCAAATTCGCATTTTATGGTTTTTATAATATATCTCAAAACATTTATCCTTTCAATTGGTTAAGATTATGTTTTATTTGTAATTATGTTGAATACATGTTTTGGGTTTTGCAGAGATGTACGTTCGAGCTAAACATAAGAGAGGATGATTGGTATAAGAAAATCAGAGGAGCTTTGAGAGCTGTCCAAGCTGCAGAACCTCCAATGGGATATAGGATGGCAAGGGCGATGAGATATAAAGTGGAACTACAACAAGTATTTTTATGCGGGAACATAGAGATGGGAGTGCTCATGAATATGATAAGGGAGACAGGCATTAAACTGAATGGAATGGAATATGGAGTTGAGACAGATCGAAGCTTGATGCCAACTGCAACACCTCCTATGTGGCTTCCAAAATCATCCTTTCACCCGGTCGTCCTCAAGGAACCTAGCTGTTTTAGAAAGTTCTTCTGTTGCGATTGCCAATGAATATCATCTTCTCTCACCTATAATATGTATATGTCCTTGTTTAGAAAGCAAAAACATCATTAAGTCAACTGTTTCAAAATTTCCCTATTCTCGTATGTATTGTTTACCATCTTTTCCCGTTACTAATCAAATAAAAGCTGAAAAATAAAATTTAAGTAATTTAACTATCACCGGTAGACTATTAGTTAGCTTTAATCGTCTGACTGTGCTACATCGATAAATTGCTATATAAGAGTTTTGGAGAAATGTGAGTTGATTCTAGATGAGCACATTACGATTATTTAGATCTATATTGCGCTATTAAGGATGGTATGTACAAACATACCAAAAGCGCATTTACTATGATCTGATTGGTATATCCTACAGACATATATATATGTTCTACTTATTTTTCCACTTGCTGCTAAAAATGTTCAAATTTCTTAACCCAAAAACCATTTTTATTATTGTTTTTTCGGCTAAAGCAATTTAAAAAAAATTGTTCTGCTCCACTGATTTGGATATCGGGCAAAAACAATACTTTAATTTGGTCATCCTTCTATATATTAAAAGAGAAGTAAGATTATTAATTTATAGCCACGTGTCATCCTGAGGTTCATTTGAGAATTAATCCTTTTAATTTGATTGGTTGTTTTTTTTTTAATTTTCAGCATTTTTCCTAATATTTTTTACAACATAATTAGATAATAAATCATGTATAGGCTAATAAATATAGATTATACAAATCTCGACATAATAAGATAATAAATCATGTTTAGACTAACAAATGTAGATTATACAATTTAGGTAATCACATTGAATTTATTTTATGCGTTATATATGAAAAAAGCAATATTAGATTATATTTATTTTGGTTTATTTTTCTAGTGATTAAATTATGGAAACAAATAATTACTTTCGAAAATTATCTACATAAAGTTTACAAAAATAAATATATTCAACAATAATCTACCTTTAGTTTACATAAACATTCAATCTAATTAAAATATAATTAATATATTTTCATATCATAAATAACGAACAATTAAGTTATGGAAGTTTTTTTTATTACAAATATAATATTATGCATTTATTTGGGTCGTTGTATATGGAATATACCATTTACTTTAGCTTGGAAAATAAGTTTAGTTTTTATCTTATTATATAAAACTGAACACGTTCGACGTGAACGCGACACGTAAGCAAATTGTAACTCACTGGATTTCGACATATGTCAATGTTTAATTTAGATCTTGACATGTGTCAATCTAGAAATAGAAATTAATATAAACTTTCCTATTATTGGTTATTTACTTCTTAAAAGATATAATTTAACCAAAAAAAGGAAAACTAGCTTATTAAAAATTAAGTAAAAGAAAACCATATAATCTTAAAAGAAAATTTATAAAATACACATAAATTCTATAATGTATAACATTGAAAAATTATAATCTAATACATGTTTTTCATAATAGCTTTTATATAATATAGAAAGTTGACATTAAGTTTTAATTTTTGTACGTTTTAATTTTTTACATTCGAATCATTATAAAAGAATTATCAAACATGTAAGAATAATTAAGGCTCATAATATAAGTTTTTAAAAATGGTTGATGTTTATTCAAATCATTTTTACGTAATATGAAATATATAATTTATTTAAGTACAGTCTCTTCATTTAAAAATATTGTTATATATAACTTTCAGTAATCTAAGACAATCTAAGAATTTTTTATTTGTGGTAAATATACAATAAATAAAAAACTAAGCGTAGATTTTAATCTATAATTTATTTACACGAGCAAACTATAATTTTGCATGTTATTAATTTTAGACACTAAATATTTTATTTTAATCGCGTATTACGCGAGTACTTATCTAGTTATAAATACGGTGAAGTTGATCTAAACGTTTAGTAGCATAATACAAAGGCAATACACTATTCTTCCTAAACGTTTTTTTCTTTTGTTTTTTCTTTGATTGAATAACACATACCGTCAATGGTTAATATGAATGTTCATGAGGTTATTGTACCTCCTATAACGAATTTACTATTCATGTTAGCCTCATGCATATGGTATCGACCTTGAATCCGGTCTTGTGGATGAATATGTAAGTCTACATCAGATTTTTAAAAATATTTAAACGTATAGAATATATATATTTAATTTTATTGTTACAGTATTTGAATTTTTTTGGCTTAATAGAGATATTGCAGCATACCCTCCTTTGATGAAAACAAGCAAGCTAAACAACTTTCTCAAGTACTTAACGCAAGCCTATCTCGGATAATTCATATTTTCTTATTTTGTTTTGGATCTCTATAACACACAAACATTCGTCATACAATATTTAAAGTTTTTAAGTTACGAAAAATAAATATTTGTGGGCATTAAAAATGTAATTTTTCCTTATTCATAATTTTTTAAACATATAATAATGTTTATGTAAGTATTTTTCAGGTAATCGTATTATAACCAATTGAATTTTCAAAGGATTTCAAATTATGTTGAATCCTATAGTTCATGATGTTTATCATTTAAAAAAATGGTAAATATAAATATTTTCAAAATTTGAAAATTTATTATATAGATTTAAACAATTAACAAATTGTATATTTCAGGTTCATGTGAGAAAGAGAGAGTAAAAGAATGAAAACAATCCGGAAAGACAGTGAGATAAGAGAATGTTGAAATATGGTGGAAAGTAAAGGAATTTAGGGATTTTCTATTTTAATATTTACTTTCAATAGTTTTCGTTTTAGTCTTTATAATTTTGTTATTTTCAGTTGTTTTAGTCTTTATAATTTTACTGTCTAATGATTTTTTTTTGGGGGAGGGTTAAATATTTAGTTTTAAATTAGTTTGAATATAGTATAGACGGTGTACAATTTTAGTATTGTTATTCAAACAATACGTTTAGGTATATGTTTAAAGCATATGTGAATTTGCTTTTATTTTTATAAAATTGCTTACCATGATTTAAAAATATGTAGACCTTAGTAGAGATACTTATACCTCTATTCGTGTATTATATTATTATTAAACATATTGTATTGACCTTAGAAAATTTTCAATTCTCATATGTATGCATTTAATTATTGAAAACTATTATAGAAATAATAAAAAAAACAATAATAAAATGAATTTAAAATAATGATACAATATTAATACACAAAACAAATAATAAAGTTGTATCATTATTTCTGTAAGAATTTTCTATAATTAAATGTATACATTCAGGAAATAACTTTGTGTAATATGTTTCTTTTTTGTTTACATGTATGTATAGATCTATTAGTTTAATAATTCCGTGAAGACTATTATAAAAATTTATATTAAGAAATTAATTAAATCGATGATTAGATTTTTATATCCAATCATCTTATGTGTTAGAAAAAAACCAAAAAGTTTTTTATTGTTGCATGAAGTTTTGTTGTGGATCACAATAGTTGTCGAGGATTGTGGGAAGAGTATATCAAAAGAAGAACTAAAAGTTTATGTGTAAACAAAGTAAACAATATCAAGGTTAAACAAAATAATAATTCGCTTTGTTTTACCTTTTGACATTATAGTTAACATGTTCTTATTGAAAGTTGAGTTAATAAAATATTTGAACCTTGTCTTCCATAGACATGGTATATTGCGTAAGATGAATAAAAAGCATGTATATCAAAGAAAGTTTGTCTTAAAGCACTTACCTGATAACCCTCTTTTTCAGCCGGTAACTATCTCTTTTCGAATTTGTAATATTTGTTAATGCTTCAATAACTGTCAACAACTCATCAAACCATTTGGCTCGATCTATAGATGTCTAAGCTCTATGAAGTTGTGCGTCCTATTTTAATCGAGCTGGAAAAGATATTGCTAAAATCGTCACTACCAAGAGTGATAATTTTCTCTTGGTTATATGAATCTTGAAATCCCAGTTACTGGTCAAGAACCAATGGCTTAATATCGATGCTCACAAAGGTGTGCTACGAGATTTTGTATGACCACAAACCAAAAATATGATTATGTTTTTGGGATATAGGATTGTTAAAAGAGCATATATCACATAGTAAAAGTTATTTAAAATTTTTTAAACATAAAATATTGACTATTTAGTATTACATTTAACATATTAGGATCCAATAAGAATGATTAAATTTATTAGTTTTTTGAAAAAAAGATTATTATGTATTTACGTAAATATGTTAAAATGTTAGTAGATAGATGATGATATTTTTAAAATAATCGTAATTTTTAGAAATTTCGTATCGAAAGTTTCACAAACATATGAACATCTACAAGTGGAAAAATACTCATAACCGAATAATCAAACCGAACATATAAATGCTAAATATCTAAATAGATCATAATCTATTAGAACCGAAGAACCGAAATTAAATTTAGAATTGAACGAGGACCCAAAATATTCAACAAAAAAATTATAAATTGATAGTATATGTTATAGTTATATCCAAAATAATAAAGATATACAGTTATTTAACTATTTTAATTATATTTATAAAAATGAAACTACTTGTTGCACAATTAAATATAGAAATATCATTAAATTTAATCAATTTAATTTTTTCCGGGTAACTCGAAGAACATGAATCTAAATATAGTCTGATTTCATAATGGTTTCTAAATTTAGGAAAAGAATCGAACCAGAACTTGAAGAACTCAATCAGAACTTAACCAAATGTTTAAGACACTGGAACGACTCATAACTTAACTACCCTAAGATCCGAAGAACCGAACTGGAATCGAGCCAAAATACCTGAACGTCTATCCATATACACATCTCTAAGACTATAAGTGACATGATTTAAAATTTTTTTGGTCTGCATAATAATTATACTATCAAATAATGTTATTTTGTCCTAAAAATCTCATGTCTGCACCGGGTGCGGGCCCGTTACCTAGTCTATACTACTAAAACTGAAGTACATAGACTTTTTGATGTGAGACTTTTTCAGTTGAATAGAAAATTTATTAAGTATATACAATATATTTAAAAAATTAAAAAAAATTATATAATTAAAAAATAACATTAACTATTATTACTCTTCCACATATTCTAACAAATATACTAAAATATTCAAATATTTTTTTCACATAATTATTATCAAAATTATGAACCAACACAATTTAAAATCATTATTTTCACCAAAATTTAAATCTAGTTTTTTTTCAAATTTAAAATAAATTCTTTTCACATAATCATTATCAAAATTATGAACCAACACAATTTAAAATCATCATTTTTCACCAAAATTTAAATCTAGTTTTTTTTTTCAAATTCAAAATAAATCCATAATTTTCAAAAAATAATTATATCATAATATTAATATTTTCTAAATATTACAAACATAAATAAAAAATTCATAAAGTGATAAATTCAAAAACCTTAAAATAATTTATATAAATTATAAAAATATTATTTTATAAATAGTCATCTGATTGATTTAAAAAAAAAAAATACTCCAACGGATTTTGTTTCACGATATTCTGGGTGTCGGATATTATCTTACCCGAATCCGTATGAGTATATAAGAAAATCCGAAAACCTGAAAATCCCGAATCTAAACCTGAACCAGGGATTCGATATAACTAAAAAATCTTAAAATTTTGAACCTAAATCTGAAATTCGAAATAACCGAATTCCGAAGCCGATATTTGAAATATCTAAACATGATTAATCATAATTTGAATACATAAATATTAAAAAATACTTGCGCGGTCGCGCGGATCAAACTATAATTCATATTATTTTTCTCCTTGTACGATCAAAATTATATTTCTCCGTTTCCAAATCCAAAATTTTCTTAAAAGATACTCTTGGTTCATCTTGTAATCCAAAGATCTATTAAAATATAGATTTAATTGATGGGAATCCTCTTTCTGTCATTGGCTCGGGCCTCGGCGCATAGCCAAATCACGTTGACCCCCACACAAAGAGAAAATTTTCCTCTAATTAGTAACAAGGTCGTGGCCTTGCATCTTGCATGACGAATTTTGTAAAAATTGTTCTTAACAACACACATTCTAATATCATATCGTTCTTAAGTTAACTCGAATCATAAATTAGAATTTGAATTTTTAAAATACGGTTTCATCTTTTCAAACATAAAATCAAAAACCAAAAGCACACAATCCGGTGCAAGCAAATCGTCGATGATCTCTTTCTTTGTTCCTTGTTTCCCAAACAGGAAATCTATATCAGAGCTATTATAAGCGATGATCAGGCAACGCTCAGTTCATCGTTGTTCTGTGAAGGCGAATGGATGGTCATCTTTGATTTTGTAGTAAATCATCAACCACATAGGGAGTTTAATTCTATAAATAATCTATACAGCATTGTTTGGTCCGCCGTGACGTGTTACCAGATGAGGCCGTGGATAAAAAATATCTTCAGGGGTTTTCACAACATCGAGGATGTGAAGAACAACAAGGATATCTCTTATTATGTTGGTTAGTTTTTTTTGCTTGTAAAATATACCATTGTTTTTTCTCTCTAAGTGGTTGGGATGTGAAAATTTTTTTATATCCCAAATCTAATTCGCGAGGTTACTAATGTGGTCAATTTTCTTTTGGGACTGTCCTACCTAGGTTGTGTTTTGATTCGAAGAATAGTGGGTACGTTGGCTAGATTTGCAAAAAGAAAACGATTTTAAGAGTTAATTTTTAAGTCAACTAAAAAGGATTCTTTGCTATAGGACTTTGCCGTGTCGTCTACCAAGAGAGCACTCCTATGAGTTCTTAGAAGCCGTAAGGAATTCAGAATAAAAGGTGGTTGTTTGTGCAACAAGATTTGCAAAAATAATGGTAGTTAGAGGTGTCTTGGCTGCGACTGCGTACCATGATTGTACATATGTTATTGTGAATCCATCAACCCCCAAAGCCGAAAGGATAAGAGCTACGTACTCCTTAGATGTTATTTGCTTTCCTCAGTCGAATAAAATTTCATGTTTTTTGCAGTCATAACTCATCACATTTGAAGTTTACTGAAATTTAAGAAAAAAAAAATATAAATACTTGATCAAGACTCTCCCGTTTTTCTCTACCATGACAAAGATTTATCCGACAACGACACATTATATGAATAAATAGATTGTTCAAAGTTTTCTTTTTATGTATATATTTCAAAAAATGATGCATCTTTCTATTAATATATTAACTTATATTTTGAACTTTTTTTTTGTTTTTTCAACACTAATATTTTGAAACTATGTAAAAATATAAATGTCATTCGTCTAGAAAATAAAAATAACCGACCGTTCTTCACAAAGCTAGAAGATATTCGAAGTCTTTATGATTTTTGTCAACTTTTATAATTGTGTTATAAGATAAACATGAGATGATAATTTTTTATAAAAGAAAATTAAAGAAAGACGTTTGCGCTAAGATAAACATAAGTTAGCTAATTTTTTTGATTTTGATAAATTTCATAATTTTCAGTAGGGTTAGTGTAGTCTTTTACAAAAGCGAAACTCTTTTTTAAAGCGAAAAATCATAGGCAACCATTCAGAACACGACACATAAGCTTAAACCTTTTATTAAAAAAAACAAAATCGGCGAGCTCTAGAATTGCCCACGTCACCAACAAACTATGTGAGCTTCAACATCGACTTCACATATATATATATATATATATATATATATATATATATAATTTTTTATTTAACAAAGGTCCATTTTTTTTCTTTTTGCTTTTTTAAAAATGTTTATTAATTAAAACTAGCACAAAATCGAAAATCTATTACGATTTTAATTTGTACAAAATAACCACTTATGTTCTAATTTATATGGTTTCCCAACACAAAGAACATTTATATGGTTTCCCAACACAAATCCGTAGGCATTGTCCGCTATATATACATGTAATGTAATCCGTGGAATCCAATGTTGTTCTTGATTGGAGTTGATGCAGCTCAGAAAGATTGAACAAACACAATTTTTCTGTGTTGTTGGATCTTCTCGAATCCATGATATCATTAAAAACGCAATGGTTTATTGGGAATGTCTTGAAATTATTTTGTATTTTACTCTAAATAAAGTTGTAGTGTGTGAAAAAATGAAAAAAAATTGTAGTGTCGATGTTTGACATGTCGTATAATATTAGGGTTACGATGTTTTGCTCATAATCTATGAAAAGTAACTAATATTATACGATTCTATATGGTCACACGTCTATGCAAATTGGATTAAAGTATTTTTTGAATTGAGAGATTTATTTATATGATAAATATAATAATAACATTATATATATATATACTGTATATATATTGATATGTGTTGAGAAACCATGTGGATGGTGGACGTTTGTGGGTTTGGTCTATCATTGGTAATTCGTGGTTAATGCAATTAACGCATAACTATATATATCCTCCCTCCGTTATTGAGTTTAAGAGGTGACACAAAAGAAAATCGCAAAAACTCTAAAAATAAATGGAGACAAAATACTTTATCTAATTTTGAGATCTAATTTCAAGGATGCTAGTACTTCGATCCGATCCAGTTTATGTGTATGGATATCGGTAGAGGCATGACGCTTGAGTGCTCAGAAACCTCGATTCAAAGCCAAATCATTCTCTGCTGTATTGTAATCTTAATATTTAATATCAAACCGATATGTAAATATTATTGAACCGGAGATTGTTACTAAACCGGTAGTATAAATACTTTGTGTATACGATACTTGTACATTTGAAGATCATAATATAAAAATTTATACTTTACTCATCTCTAACAAACTCTCTCTTGAGCTTTCTGATTCTAAATCTAAAATGGTTTGAGAGCTAAGCGAAATATGATCTTCTTTCTTCAATATTTCTTCTCCGCTGAGCTTTCGATTCAACATCTAGATCTAAATCTTTTTCGGGTGAACTCTCAAATTCTCCGATTTGGCATCTGATTTTCTTTTTTTAATTCCAGCTCAAAATTTTAGAGAATCGAGTTTCCATTTTCATTTCTTTACTATTTTTGACCTACGATTTGTGTTCAATCTGACACAAATCAATTCTTCATCTAAAATTGCAAACAATATCGAAGATGAACATTCAGAACACATCACTGCTCATACTGCTTCTCTCACGGATCCAAACTTTAATCCGTTGTAAGTACACAATGCATATCATGCTGGTATCTCTCTTGTCTCTGAGAAACTCTCAGGATTAGGGAACTTTAGTATATGGCGTAGATATATGCTTATGGCCTTAGGTGCTAGAAACAAAGCTGTCTTTGTTAATGGAACCTATCCAGAATTAGATGAGAGTCATCCAGATTATGCTTCGTGGTCCAGATGCAATAATATAGTATGTACATGGATAGTGAATGATGTTGAAAGATCAATTGCTAAGAGTATCATGTACTTAGATACAACAAGGCATATGTGGTCAGACATTCATCATCAATTCAAATAGAATGATGGACCTAGGACTGCAGAAATCAAACAACAAATCTTTGCTGAGGTTCAGGGTTCTCAAACTGTTAGTGATTATTATACTCGCCTCAAGCAACTTTGGGAAGAATTCAAGAATCATGAAAGTCCATACACATGTTGTTGTGGGAGATTGGATTGTGCTAGTATGAAGAGGATACTACAACGTGAGGAACAAGATCATATACTTAAGTTTCTCACAAGATTGAATGATACTTTCCCTGCAACAAGAGGCCAAATCTTTATGATGGATCCAAAACCAACCATTTCTAGTGTCTTCAATCTTGTATCCCAAGAAGAAAGGCAAAGATCTATGAAGAGTACTAGTTTTGTGGCTTTCTAAGTGTCTCAGAATGAGTCTCCTATGGAACATGTGATTGCTGCTTATACAAATGGGTACAACAAGAATAAGAACATAACAATTTGCTCTCATTGTGGTTTTGGTTGACACGTAGTGACTCGTTGTTACAAGCTTCATGGGTATCCACAGGTATACAAGAATCATAATGAATTCTATAAACCACAAGGACAAGGAAAATCAAAACCATACAGTAATGTCATACCTCAACAGATATGGCCTCAAAAGAAAGAAAATGTTGCAAATATGGTTGTACAAAACTCTGGTGGTATTTCTATGCATAACCAGCAGGGAGTTCATTTGGGAACAATTACTGCATATCAAATCAACCAGCTTTTAAGTGTCCTGAATGTTACTAACAGCAACAATCTCATGGACAAATGTTCTCAGATCTCTGGCAGCAATATTTCTCTAGCAGATGAAACAGTCTCTACACCTAAACCACAACCTCAAATCATTCCTCATACACCATCTGACCAATCTCAATCAGGTACCTCTATAAACCATACTCATTTCATTTCTGCGGCAATCAAAAACTGTCTTACCTTTGTTGCTCATAAATGGATAATAGACATAGGAGCTAGCTGTCATGTTTGTGCTGATTTGACTTTGTTCCTAACAACTAAATCACTAACAAATACTTCTGTTACACTCCCTGATGGTAATGTATTCCTATAGACATCTCAGGGACCATCCAAATTCCAAAACATCTTATTCTCTCTGATGTTCTTTATATTCCTCATTTCAAGTATAATCTTCTGAGTATTAGTTCACTCATAAGAAATATGTAGATTTATGTAATCTGAATAACTTGTTTTATTAACACAACCTTGAGTCTCAATTTATACAACATGTAAACCGACCTAAAGCTCCTAAATAATAGGATGTAGCTACGTATAACCAATATGATAAAATCTACTTAGAACTTATCTAAAAACATGTTGTATTTATCGCCAATATTCCCTCTCAAGTTGGAGTGTGAAGGTTACGAACACCCAACTTGGACAACAAGAAGTTGAATTGATCATGACCTAAGGCTTTAGTTAGCAAATCTGCCACTTGAACACCAGTACGTACGTATTCGATGGCAATAAGACCATTGGGAACTGCATCCCGAACTAAATGACAGTCCGACTCAATGTGCTTTGTGCGCTCATGGAAAACGGGGTTGGCGGCTATATGAATCATCGCTTTACTGTCACAAAAGAATCGTGTAGGTCGAGACAAATCAACACACATTTCCTTGAGCAGTTTACGCATCCATTTGACCTCTCTAAGTGCAGCTGCCATTGATCGATACTCAGCTTCTGTCGAGGAATGAGAAATTGTATCTTGTTTCTTGGTCTTCCAAGAGATAGGGGAATCACTGAGAAACAGAACATAAACGTCGAGTGATCGTCGAGTTAAGGGACATGACGCCCGATCAGAGTCAAAATAAATCGAGAGAGTGAGATCATCACTAGATGATAACATAATACCTTGGCCAGGTGTACCCTTCAAAAACGAACAACACGAGGAGCTCCTTCCTAGTGTACTTCTTTGGGTGTTTGCATAAACTGAGAGAGCATGTGGACGGAGTAACTAAGATCAGGTCTTGTATTGGTGAGGTATATCAATCGCCCCACTAGCCGACGATAGGGTTTTGAATCATCAAGGATGTGACTGTCGGCAGTAGCAAGGTGGTGATTTTGCTCGAGAGGCGTCAGAGCTGGATGAGAGCCAAGTAGCCCATACTAGGCTACAATATCTAACTTATACTTGCATTGAGAGAGATAGAAACCTTCAGGACCATGACTTACCTCAATACCAAGGAAATACTTGGGCTTACCTAAGTCTTTCATGTGGAAGCAACGACTAAGATAGTCTTTAAACTTGGATAACATATAAGTGTCATTACCACATACCAATAGATTACCGACATAAACCAAGACACGAACCTCCATGTTTTGCTTTGTGTATGAAAGGAACGAGTAATCTTCATAAGATTGGAGAAAGCCAAATTTGAGCTAAGCATCAGACAGCTTAGAAAACCAACACCTAGGAGCTTGTTTTAAATCATAAAGAGACTTGTGAAGTTGAAAAAATTTCCCAGGATGAGAATGACGAAAGCCGAGTGGTAGCTTCGTATATACCTCTTCCTCAAGATCACCAAGAAGAAAGGCATTGTGAATATCCATTTGATGAGCTTCCCAATTATGCGCGGCAACAAGGCGTAGAAGTGAACATATGATGAGAGGCGCCAGTATCAAGTATTACATCCCCTAACCACTTCTTACCGGATAACTTATCGGTTGAACCTTTGCTTAATTTATCTTGCATCATCTAGTTCAAGACTCTCCATTGGCCAGGAGTGAAATCGGGGAAGGATGAAGCACTAGAGCTGGTGGCGTGTGCAACTGTATTTGCTTGAGAAGAGTTAGCAAAGCCGCGCCCACGTCCTGTACTTCCAGGTCCAATACCCCGACCACCTCTACCTCTGTTTGCCGCAGAACCTGTCCCACTACGGTCATTCTTTTCTTGCCACCATTTAGGAAACCCCACGAGCTGCCAACAATCTCTTTTCTCATAACCCATTCTTCCACAATGTGAACAAAGTGTCTGGCGTGGCCGCAAGATTGAGTTTTCAACTTGCTGTTCTCGGCGAGGAGTCAACATCTGTTCCTGACGAGCAATGAACCCGACAACATTGTATTGATGATCCTTAACTCTTGAAGCCTCGAGTCTTTGCTGTTCATGAATCATCTTCGAGTAGAACTCCCCATGATCTGGCAAAGGATCGCTACCAAATATGGTTGTAGCCAAACTACCGAATCTAACATCGTGAAGCCCCATGATAAGCTGATGAATTCTTTCTTCTTCCCTTTCTTTTGCAAACTCCTTTGCTTCACCACATGTACAAGTTGGGCACGGTTGTGACGCCTAAAGCTCTTCCCACAGAGAAGAGAGATTCCCTTAATACTCAAGAATGTTAAGCCCTTCCTGACGACAAGAGGACAACTGAGTTTTAAGTTGGTGAATGCGTACTTTATTTCCAACAGAGAACCGCTGTTTTAGATCAACCCACGGTTGGTGTGCATCGATGATATAAGAAACAATTGACATTACTTTGGTTCTATGGAAGTACAGATCCACCCTAAAAACAGAGAGTTAACCGTCAACCAATTGTCATGATCGGGATCATCTACTGGCGGCTTCTTTAAGATAGCATTAGTGAAGGATATCTTTCTTTTGGCCTGCAATACGTTGAACATCTCTGATGCCCACTCATTGTAATTAATACCATTAAAAAAAAGGGTAATAAGAGAGCCAGGATTACCTGAAGGTGAGAGAACATACGGTGAAACAACAATTGTTTCATTCGATTTTTCCCCAACCTAAGGGTTTCTGGTAACAGAAGAACCTTCGTCTCCACCTGTCATCTTCACTGTTTAGACAGACATATTGAAAGACAACAAATCAAGAACTTCAAACTTGAAGCAAGTAAAAAACATGAACAGAGAAAACATAGTTCTCTGTTTCGAAGAGGAAACAAAGAGAGATTGTAAACAAAAGAGATTTTGCTGAAGCGATATCAAAGAGAATTCTCTGATACCATGTATATTTATGTAATATGAATAACTTTTTTTTATTAACACAACCTTGAGTCTCAATTCGTACAATATGTAAACCGACCTAAAGCTCCTAAATAATAGGATGTAGATACATACAACCAATATGATAAAATCTACTTAGAACTTATCTAAAAACATGTTGTATTTATCGCCAATAAAATAGTTCTACATCAGTATTATTCTCTTTCCATTCATGTTATATACTTCCTTATAATCCATTTCATCTTCAGGAGCATATTCTGGACTCCATGGTTGGGAAGGGTAACCTTCAATACAATCTTTATATTTTGGAAACTCCTACCTGTTCAGCCAATTCTTTTCAAGCCTTTCAAAATCATCAAACTATTTCAGTTTTCCAATTCTCCTCTGAGGTCTGACACCAAACACTTGGACATCCATCACCAAATAAAGCTCAAGTTTTGTCTAAACTTCTTCATATTCCAAATGGGAAAATAGATCATGATCATCTTTGTAGAATTTGTCCTTTAGCAAAGCAAAAACGTTTGTCCTTTCCTTATTTACAACATTTATCAAAGTAACCTTTTGATTTGATTCATATTGTTGTATGGGATCCTTTCCAAACTCCTACACATGATGGATACAAATATTTTTTTAACTTTGGTAGATGATCGTAATCGAATCATATGGCTATATCTTTTGAAAAATAAAAGTTTTGTGCCTACATTGTTTCTTGAGTTTCTTCAATATATTCATACTCAATATCAAGTTCATGTTAAAGCTATTAGATCTGATAATGCACCCGAATTAGCATTTATAGATCTACTTAAAGAAAATGGTATTGTTCATTATTTCTCATGCCCTTATGCACCACAACAAAATTATGTGGTTGAGCTAAACATCAACACAATCTTAATGTGCCTCGTTCTCTTCTTTTTATATGAAAAATACCTTTGATCTATTGGGGAGAATGTGTTCAGACGGCTGTCTACTTGATAAACTGAACACCTTCACCTTTGCTTCAAAATAAATCCCCATTTTGAGCTTCTTACTAAACAAATTCCTACGTATAATCATCTTAGAGTATTTGGATGCTTATGTTATGTCTCCACTTTGCTAAAGGACATGAATAAATTGACTCCAAGAGTTGATCCTTCTGTATTCATTGGATATCCTCATGGATACAAAGCTTATAAAGTTCTGAATCTTCAAACCAACACTACCTCTGTCACGAGAAATGTTTTGTTTCATGAATTTATTTTCCCTTTTCAGAAGAATTCTCTTTCTTCTGATAACACATACTTCTTTAACCAAGATGTGTTACCTTTACCTATCCCTGATTCAAACTTTCCAGCATTCTTTGATCTAGGCAGTGACCTGTCTAGCTCACATTTTCCAGATAATTCTTTTCACTCAGAAACTGAGATGTTTTCTCCTCCTTCTTCTCAAAATCCATCCCCTCCTTTCTCTCATACATCTTTCCCTTCTTCTTCTCATACATTACCATTAGAGAATCAAAGAGTGGAACAAGGTCTAAGAGACAGACAAAAGCTCCTGCATATCTAGACCAATACCATTATTATCTCTTGAACCGAATAACCTCTTTCCAAACTCATCCTACTCATACCACCTCATATTCCATATCCTCTTTTCTATCTTATGATAGATTTGATCTATAATACAAAAATTTCTTGTTGTCTATTACTACTTCTAAACCACCAAAAACATAGCAAGAGGCAATTTTCTCTGATGAGTTTAATTCTGCCATGGGATCTGAAATGGATTCACTAGAAGCTAGTGGGACTTGGTCTGTATGTCAATTTCCTCAAGGAAGACACCCAATTGGTTGTAAATGGGTATATACCATAAATTATAATCACGATGGCACCATAGCAAGATACAAGGTACGTCTTGTGGCCAAACGATATACACAACTTAAAGGATTGGACTATATAGACACTTTTTCTCCAATTGCTAAGCTTGGTACATTCAGAATACTACTTGGTGTTGCTGCTGCTAAGAATTGGTCTATTACACAGTTGGATATCAGTAATGCTTTTCTGAATGGAGATCTAGATGAGGAAATTTATATGACTCTTCCTCAAGGATATTCAAAGCTAACTGGAAAGACATGTCCTCCTAACTCTGTTTGCAAACTACATAAATCTTTATATGGGTTAAAGCAAGCATCCAGACAGTGGAATCACAAGCTTTCTACTATCATTTTGCGTGAAGGATTCACTCAGACACATTCAGATCACTCTCTTTTCATCAAATACACACATCAAGTGTTTATGGCTATTTTAGTCTATGTGGATGATATATTGGTGATTGGAAGTGATGATGTAGAGGTTGACAGTTTCAAGAATGTTCTCAAGTCTGCTTCCAAATTAAGAGACATGGGTCCAACTAAATACTTCTCGGGATTTGAGATAGCTAGAAATAACATAGGCATCTCACTTAACCAGAGGAAATATGCCTTGGAACTACTTGAAGAAGCTAGCGTACTTGGCTGTAAACCAGTTACAGTGCTTATGAAGCCTAATTTGAAGCTATTTGAAACAGATGGAGAAATATTGTCTGATGCTTCTGTGTACAGAAGGGTTGTGGGCAGGTTGTTATATCTTATACATACAAGACCATATATTACCTATGCTGTCCACAAACTCAGTCACTATATGTTAGCTCCAAGGACAGTTCATCTCCAAGCAGCTCATAAGGTGTTAAGATACCTGAAGAATGATCTAGGACAAGGCTTGTTTTATTTTGCATCATCACAAATCAAGCTCACAGCCTTCTCCGATGCAAATTGGATATCATGTCCAGATACAAGGAGGCTAACTACAGGTTATTGTGTGTTTTTGGGAGACTCATTGGTCTCATGGGAGTCTAAGAAACAACACACAATTTCTCGTAGCAGCTCTGAATCAGAATATAGGGCAATGACATATGCTACTTGTGAGTTAATATGGATTACAACTCTGCTGAAAGAAATACATTGTCCTCCTATTGCTCCTCTGAATTTGTTTTGTGATAATCAGTCTGCGGTGCATATTGCCTCTAATCTAGTTTATCACGAGAGGACAAAACATATTGAAAATGACTGACACATTGTTCGCGAGCGATTGCATAATGGTTTTCTATGGACACTTCATGTTAAATCTGATCATCAGCTGGGTGACATTCTTACAAAGGTTGTCCAACCTGCTCTGTTCAAGCATTTAACATTCAAGATGAGAATTCATAGCTTGTGCCTTCCATCTTGAGGATGGGGTATTGGAATCTTAATATTAAATATCAAATAGACATGTAAATATTATTGAACCGGAGATTGTTACTAAACCGGTCGTATAAATACTTTGTGTATACGATACTTGTACATTTGAAGTTCATAATACAAAAGTTTATACTTTACTCATCTCTAACAAACTCTCTCTTGAGCTCTTTGATTCTAGATCTAAAATATTATGAAATCTCTAGGTATATTCGATATCCAATAAATTAGATTCAAGTCAATTATTTGTATGTTTCCTGTGAATTAAATACGTAAATATATTTATAAATCGTTACGAATTCCAACAGTGTTATAAGAGTGAGCGTGTTTAATTTTGATTTTGAATCTAGTGTCTTTACAAATAAACCATATACAAAATTGTTTTCTTTATCTCATTATTTTAATCGGTCAAATTGATTATCACTTATTTTAAATCATCTTGCGATTTCTATTCCTAATCTAATTATGATTTTAGAATTAATTAAAATTAAATTATATATAATCCAAGTAAGATACATATTTAGATATGTATTAATTACATTTATTAATACATATATTTAGAGTAAAATACAAAATGATTTCAGGACATTATTGTCGTTTATTTTAATATAGTAATAAACAAACTCAATTTGTCTTTGGCTTTATTAGGGCAACGAAGATGGCGTTGGCGTTTTTCAAGCTGGTTGGAGGTGAAGAGGAAATCATGCTTTGTGGCTGTTAACGGTTCGACTCTGTTGCAAGATCGAGGAGTCATGGGTCAATTTTGGATAATCTCATTTGGGATCAAAAGGGAATGGCTGTATCGTCTGAGATACGACTTCACGATGGTTACTATGGGAATATGACCTTTGTGATGGTGATAATGGCTGGAAAGGGATGCTATGCGATGGTATTTCAGTTTTGGAATGCCGGCATGTCACATATACAGGGTTCAGATTTATCACGGAGAAGGAGGAGGGTTTCCTTCATAAGTAAAGAAGGAAACTTGAAGTCTGCAAAAGTACATGAACTTGTTTTCAGAGAAGCCAACAATGAGTTGTTGGTGTTAGATGAGTTGTCACATGTATTCATTGCATGTGTGGCCTAAAAAAATTTATGTAGTAAGGTGAGCTTGATTCATGTTATATTTTGATACTAAAACTTATTTGATTGTATCTTAGATTATGCATCTAACAAACATTTTGATTTTATATAGTTTAATTTATATAAACCTCTTTCAAGGTGGACGATGACTAGAGACATACTCCAGATGTATGCAAATAAGAAAGTAACATTGAAGCGAAGGTTGTACACTAACAAACGTAGGGTTTATATTAATACAAATATTTGGCTTGCACAAGTTACACATTATGTCTATTCATAACTATTTAACTTATAAGCTAGTATTACAAATTACAATTGAATATTTATTCATTTCATACTAATACATGTACATCGTCGGCACTGTTCATAGGTGAAAGCTACACGGTCATAACTACACACTTTGTTGATTCAAACTAGCAGTTGAAGAAGACTATTCTTGGTTTTAAATATATGGATCACAAAGGTTATATCATTTCTACTGTGTTATTAGACTGCTTAGTTGAATTGGAAATGAGAAAAATGTTTTGCATCACAGTAGGCAATGTCATTGTCAACACTAATGCTATCAAAACATTTAAAAGGGAATTTAGTCTACTTGCTACCAATGATATGGTATTAGATGGGGGGAACAACTTCACTTGAGATGTTTTGCTCATATAATTAATTTAACAGTGAAGGAAGGGTTATCTGAAGTTGGTAGCAATGTCTCAGGCATAAGTAATGCAGTACATTATGTTAGATCATATACTGATAGGTTAAATGATTTTGACCTTAGAATAACTTCTGGAAAGATGACACAAGGTAGCCTGCCTATCAATGCCAGTAATAGGTGGAACTCAACATTCCTCATGTTGAACAGGGCATTGAAATTTAAAATTACTTTTGATAGGACATAAGGAAAGGAGAAATTGTACAATGATTATTTCTTAGAAACTGATAATGCAACTAAGAGTAAGAGATGTGGACCTTCTAGTAATGATAACTGGAATATATTAGACAAGTTAATTAGATTCTTGGTGATCTTTTACAATAGTACATTAGTTATTTCTTCTTCATATAATGTGAACTCGTATAAATGGAATGGTGAAATAGTCATCATTGAGAGAAACCTCAATGCCTTAGCTAATAGCTTAGATTCATATTTAAAGTTTAAAGGAAAAGATATATTGTCTTAGTATGTGAAGTATGGGATCGCATCAAGAAGATTAATAAGTTGTTGATTGTTGCTAGTATTTTTGATCCAAGAAAAAAGATGAATTTTGCCAAGCTTAGCTTTGATAAGTTGTATAGGAAAGATAACTTAGAGTGTAAGCAAATTTTTGATATAGTTGTTGAGCTTGTTGACAACATGTTTAAGGAATACAATAGTCGTTTCATTAAAGTGGCTTCAGGTTCTCGACAAGGAAAACCATCTCAATCAAATCCAATATCTTCTTTGAGTGGTCAAGAGAGTCAAGATAATCTGACATTTTCTTGGAGTGTTCAAGAGAGTCAAGATAGAATGGATGTGATTTTTGATGAATTTGGTTATAAGAACATGAATTGTGTGTATAAGGAATTTGTTGCTGAAACTTGAGAGGATACATGGAGTGAATTAGATACTTACATGAAAGATCATGTTAAAAAAACCAAAGTTTCTCATGAGAATGGAGTTTGATGTTCTGTTATGATGGAAGGGGAGCATAATGAAATATCCAGTTTTATCATAAATGGCTAAAGATCTATTGGCAATGCATGTGTTTTTAGTTGCATCAGAATCTGTATTTAGCACTAGTGGTAGAATACTAGAATCTCATAAGAGTTGTTTAACTCTCTTCACGATAGAGGTTTTAATGTGTACATAGCAATGGATACAATCCCACATCAAACTAAGTGAAAAGATCCCCACACATGAACAAAATCTTTTTGACATGGAAATGCTTGATAATCTTGAGAAAAATTTGTTTCTTTATATGACTTTGTACTTTTCTATTCTACTGTATATGTATTTGATGTTTAAAAGTTTGCAGTGTTTTTTATTTTGTAGAATTTGAGATCCCAAGTACTCAAATAAAAAGGATTGTCTCTTAATTCACTTATGTCCATTTTGAAAAAATATGAATTGTGCTCAGGATAGATTCTTTGTGACTGAATTTCTCTGTTTCTCATTGATACTCTTGATTACATTTTAGGGTTTTTATAGAAAGATACATTGAGTAATCTACTGACACTTGTCGGCTCGTCAGGTCTGGGTTATAGATCAAAGAAGATCAAAACGGTTGTGCGTTGGAATTGGTGAGGTTTGATTTTCCTTGATTGTGGCTGTCGTACACACTCTTTCCTTTTGCTTTACTTTTGTTTTTTTCCTCTGTTTGTGACTGTTGCAGAGAGACGACAACGTTTCATGTTTCTTTATTCTCATTGGGCTTTAATTGGTGTTTTAGGCCGTTTTGTGTTGTTCCAATATCATGCCTCTTACCACTTGTCTGAACGGTCCCGTTTTGGGAAGTTTCATTGTTGTTGTTTGAAACAGAGGAGGTAACATTATCAGCCCCCCCCCCCCNGGAGGCACGTGAACGCCAAGTTTGAATCTTAATCGACAAAATGCAGCAGGTGGCAAGCGTTTTGTGAAGATATCGGCTAGCTACTGATGTGACGGTATGTGGCTGACAATTAGAGATCCCAAAGCAACCCTTTCTCGCACATAGTGATGTTGTTTTTCAAAGTGTTTTTTTCTTGAGTGAATGGCGGGATTAGTTGTGAGATAAGCAACAGAGAGATTATCACAAAACAGCTCTGGCGTTTCAGGTAAAGAGATTCCAAGTTCCCTGAGCAAGAGGCTTATCCAAGTGAGTTCCGAGGAAGTTTCAGACATTTCTCTATATTCGGCTTCTGTTGAGGTTTTTGTCACAGTTTCTTGCTTCTTTGAGGACCAAGAAATGATGTTTTGTCCAAGGAAAGTGCAATACCCACCAGTTGATCTCCTTGTAATCTTACAGCCAGTCCAGTCACTGTCGTTATATGATCTTAGCTTACAATATGAGTTTTTGTTGAAAGTAATGCCCATGGTGATGCTCCCTTTGATGTACCTTAGGATGCATTTCAAGAGAGAAATCAGACATTGTTGGGGCGTGCATCCGTTGGCAAACAAAGTTGACAACATACTGAATATTGGGCCTTGTCAACGTCAAATATTGGAGTTTCTCAGCCAAACTTCTAAAGTAAGTTGGATTGGAGAAAGGCTATTTTTGATCAGATATTTTGTCAGACTGTAATGGAAGAGGTGTAGCCACTGGAGTGCACTCTGTCATGGTTGCAACCGCAAGGAGATCCTCAACATATTTTTGCTGAGAAACGAACATCCCTTCTTGATAGTATTAAGCTTGTATGCCCAAGAAGTATTGTAATTTGCCGAAGTCTTTCATTCTGAACCTCTTGTTACGTTCTTCAAGAAGTTTGTTGAGGAGTTTGAACTATTTCCTGATATGGCCATGTCACCAACATACAAGAGGAGCATGATGATGTCGGTTCCTTGGATACAAATGAACAGAGAAGGATCTCTTTTTTTGCAATTGAACCCAAACTTTAAGAGAAAATCACTGAACTTGTTGAACCAAGCTCTTGGGGACTTTTTTAGTCCATAAATTGATTTGTTGAGACAATAAACGTAGTCTGGTCTTTTTTGTCTACAAAGCCAGGTTGTTGAGTCATGAATACTTCTTCAGCTAATTCTCCATGGAGGAAAGCGTTTTTCACGTCCATTTGCTTTACTTCCCATCCGAAGATAGTGGCCAAATGGAAGACAGTCCTTACTGTGGCAATTCTAACCACAGGGCTATAAGTTTCAAGATAATCGACACCTTCTTTTTGGTCATATCCTTTTGCCACTATCCGAGCTCTAAACTTGTCTAGGCTTCCATTAGCATTGATTTTAACACGGAATACCCATTTGCTAGCAAGAACATTCATGTGAGGTTCAAATGGTACCAAATCCCAAGTATGTGTAATGTGAAAATTGTCTATCTCCTCAGTCATGGCTCATGTCCATCTAGAATCTTTCAAAGCATCTGCAACGGTTTTAGGTTTAGGGTAAGTCACTTTTTGAGTTACGAGAACATACCTCTGATTTGGTTTGAAGATTCTTGCCCTTGCTCGTGTGGCCATAGGGTGATGAGTGTGTGGGGTCTCTGTTGGAGTAGACACACCATTTGTAGGAGAAATTGTTGTTGAGATCTGTTGAGATGATTACTGTATAGAAGAAGTTTGAGAATGTTGTTGTGGTGTAGACTGACAAGATGTTCTGTTTGGTATCATTGTTGGTGTGGATTGACAAGATGTGACTATCCTGTGAGGAGAAGAGAGTGCATTGTTGCCTATAGAAGCAAGATCAAAGCTTGTCGTACACTCAGGACACAATCTCTCTTTCAAAGTAGTCACAACTTGGTTGCTTCTTGTAGATAATAGAGGTGGATCATTGATGTGAAATAGAGGAGGTAACATGTCTGAAGTTATAGGGACAACTCTTGTATCTTGTTGTGTTGGTGCTTGAACTTGTCTTGTCCTTGATGGTGACATGGGAGAGGGTTCAACTATGGTGAGAGGTTGGGATACATTGGAGTTACCCTTCTGATTGTTCTGTTTGTCCATATCTGCAGGTGATGAGACAAGAATCGGCTGGAGGCTTTTCTGCCAAGCTTTAGTCAATTTTGTAGATGGAGCAGGAAGCATGTGAGCATATTGATGACTAAAAGGATATGAGTGCTTATCAAAAAGAACGTGTATGCTCACATACACTCTCCCAGTTGGTGGGTACAAGCATCTATATCCCTTGTGTTTATTTGAGTAGCCAAGTAAGACACAAGTAAGAGATTTTGTGTTTATTTGAGTAGCCAAGAAAGACACAAGTAAGATATTTTGGGTCAAACTTGGTACTCATATAGTCACGCAAAGTGGGATAGCAGGCTAACCCGAATGTCCTTATGGAGGTGTAATCTGGTGCCTTTTTCAACAGTTTTTCATACGGGCTGCAGTGATCATCATGAGTTGTTGAAGACAACATGTTGATTAGAAACGTGGAGGTAAAGAAAGCCTCTACACAATGTTGGTGTGAAACTTTGTTTTGATATAGCATAGGTAGACCAAGTTCAGTTATATGCATGTGTTTCCTTTCTGCCAAGCCATTTTGTTGAGGCGTATTTAGACAAGAGATGTATTGTTGTATCCCTAAATCTTATAGGTGTGTGATGAATTTATTGTTTATAAAATCTCATCCTCCATCACACTTAAATCCTTTTATCTTTGTTAGTTTGATTTTTTATGTCACAATACATATGTTCATTTCTTCACTATTTAGTCCATTTCTGTTTGATGATCTTACCATACTAATATGATTTTATACGTTTTTGAATCTTTGATGTAGGAAGGATTATTGCGAGTGCGACTTTCATTAGCTACTTATGCCCTGGCCACTTTGGCTTGCAATTGCATTTCAAATTTTAAACTTTGAAGAACTAATATGAACTATGAAGTATTTTGTCTTGTTTGTTAGTTTGTTACTCGAATGGTCTATGAACTTTTTATGTTTGCTTGTAACGGTTGTTTAAAAATTTATTAATGTTCAAGACATGTATAATGTCTGCATAATTGTTGAACATTTGATTTTTTCTACAAATGAATTTGGATTTTCGGATATAAAATAGGTACTTCGGGTTTGGAACCTGAATTATACCCAAACCCAAAAACTATCGACTATATTTAGGTTCTAAGAGGTTTATTAAATCCGTCCCAAACTTGAAGAAACCCAATCCAAAATTTTCTAAAACCCGAATAAGACTTAAAATCATAGACCCGAACACTCGAAACCTAAATAGACCTGAGTCGACCCAAATGAGACTCTGAATGCCTTGACCTAGTTGAACCATAAACAATAAGAATTCATGTTCTTATGCAGTGGTAAAAAATTTGGAGTTATGATCTTAAGAATATAGAATATTTCTAGTTTATGATTATATATATATATATATATATATATATATATATACACACTAGATTATGAATCGTGTTATACGTGGATAAAATATGTTAAAAGTATATTTATAATATTTAGAATCTAAATCGATTATCGATGTAATAAAGTATCATACAATTATTTTTAATATTATGAGATACATTTTTTCATAAAAATAGATTTTGTATTTGATGATATAAAAAAAAATCTAAAAATAATATAGCATGATGGAAAGTATGAGAAGCACCCTACCTAGATAAATTATAGGATTTTAAAACTATATTTTGAATTTTAGATAAAATAAAATTAATCTAATATTATTAATATATGAACATAATTTTATACTTGTTTGATTTAAAACTAACTAATCGTAAATTACATGTTTTACCTTTTTATTGGTTTAATATTCATATAATTTAAATTTTTGACACAAATAAAAGTATAACTAGGTGTTGGTCCGTGCCGTGCACGGACATGGTTTGATTTCACAAATTTCATCATGTTAATGTAGTATAGTTAAATCTAAAGAATCCATCGTCTCTCCATTTATGTTAAATGACCTACATAATTTCACGATTTAGATATATTCCTCCGTTTGTTGTAGGTTTTGGTGATCAATCATAACATTTTTCTCCCTCGGCAAAATAGCTGAATGTGATAAAGTTAGCTTTGATGTTTCTTTGACAAGGAATAGAAAAAATTCTTACGTGATAAAGTACCACAATGTATTTGTATTTACAGAAGTACTCAAACTCTGAGGAACATTGTACGCACAACAGGTCGACATGATAAAGTGAATCTAATATGGAAGCACCGATCGAGCAAGTACCATAGAGTGTATTAGATGAGATTAGGAAGTTTGTCAAGAAGCCTAACTCATATGCATTTCGTTGCATGGTCTACATCGCTCGACTCCTCTTGCAAAACTTCTTTCCCGATAGATATTGGGGTCATGTATTACAGTTCCCTCTGGCGTTCCATTCCCCGTCTGCAAAATGCTTTGGCAAAAGGCTTCTGTAGAATGCCATAAGATCTGGATGGAGAGGGAGCTGCGAACTATCCCAACTAACTGTGATTTAGCTTGTGAAATTCTTGGCGTTCGCAACTCCCAAGAGAGAGTATTATAGTTTTTTAGTTTCTTGTTCGTGTTGGGTACGCCATTGAAATGCATCACCCATCTATTTTCGCTGAGCTTCCCTCGATTCCAATGGTGACATGTCTTCATTACCAGCAGGTTGATATTTGTTAGATTAGTGAGATTATGAGATTGAGAATGAAGAATATTGAGAAAGAGAGAGAGAGGAGAATTCGAAGATTAAGAACAAGGAAGAAGTATTAGTTCATTCCATGATAATTTTCTCATACAAAATGTGGTCTCATATATAGAAGACCTTAGTATCTAAATTAGCTAGTAAACAACAATAATAAGGACAAGAAGAAGTACAACTAATTAATGCTCCCTAGGCTCATAGCTAACGACATGGAGGGATAGTGACATCCCCTTCCTTGACCAAGCATGTGACATTTCCTCTTATGGCATTAGAGGAAGAATGCAACGACCACTTCTCCTTTCCTCATATAGTTCTTCCTTTCTTTTCAAACTAATAAGTATGATTAAGATATAAATCTATCCTTATATGANCAAACTAATAAATATGATTAAGATATAAATCTATCCTTATATGATTAATTTCACATAAGTAAACTTAAATCTTAATACTCCCCCTCAAAGCTAACTATAGGTCCTTACTATAGTTAAGATTGGACCATGAATCCTTGCCTCATTAAAACCTAAGTGGGAAAACCTCATGGGACAAAACCACACTTAGGAAAAAGAGTACAAGTTTTCATGGTTAGGGATCTCTCATATTCGAATGTTTGTAAGTCCAAGTCTCGAGAATATGGACTCACAAACCTTTTTGCTCGTTGCCTTGATGAAGATGTCGGCCAATTGGTCCTCACTCTTTGTGTAGCACGACAACACTACCCCTTGCTCAATCATATGTCTAACTTTGTGACAATCAACTTCAATGTGCTTTGTTCTTTCGTGAAACACCGAATTCGAAGCAATGTGGATGGCGGCTTGATTATCACAATGCATTGTGATTGGAGATGATGATTCAATTCCTAAGTCCTTGAGAAGATTTTTGATCCAAACCAACTCGTTAGTAAGCTTTCTCATTGCCCTATACTCGGCTTCCGCACTTGAACAAGATACCACCTTTTGCTTCTTGCTTTTCCATGTGACCAAATTTCCTCCAATGAAGGTACAATAGCCCGTGGTTGATCTTCTATCCACTCTATCTCCGGCCCAATCCGCATCACAATATCCTACAATTTCTGTATTCTTGTTGTATCCCATCCAAATTCCTTGATCCGACGTTCCACTTAGATAACTAAGTATCCTTTCAACCATCTTCCAATGATACTCCTTTTGGTCTTGCATATGTTGGCTCACTTGATTCACCGCAAAGCATATATCCGGCC